>JAJHUR010077822.1:0-11741 GCA_027495735.1 Lutjanus campechanus | reverse complement strand
ATTGTGGATTTTGTTTTTCCTTTATCTTCATCGGAGCCTTTTGCGTTAGGTTACATTGACATTAACTCCTCGTATGCATCACCAGTGTGTAGACTGTATGTTTGTGAAAGAGAGCGTGTGCGTGCGTGTGTGTGCGCGCGCGTGTGAGACGAATGTGCGCGCGTGTCAAAATAGCAACGAGTCATGCAAGCACGGTGAGCACCCACCAGCAGAAGCATAAATCGGCGCCCCTGCTTGAGATATCACATTCACAAGAATGTCGCTGGTGTAGAGGCAAATGAGAAGGTTTTTCAAAAACTCTGAATCACAGAGGTCCCTCAGCATACAGTCATGAATGTGCACAAAAAATTAGGCTGATGGGCCCAGTTGTATATGAGATTAGCTACCGACAAGCTCCAGGTCCATTGGTCATACATTCACACACATGCAAGCGATTGCATGATCCCCTTTAGGCTAAAAAAAATAAACTTTTATTTGATCAATGTCTGGCAGTAGACTACACAAAATGTTAAATTATAGAAGAGATTTAAAGAGGATTACAGTAAAACAGATCTGTGCCCTGAATCTCAGGTACAGCTACCCTCAGGTGGATTTAAAAGGGCTTTATAACCTGGGAAGTAAAACAGCAAATGTACTTGTTTTTATTTACAGTAACAACAGTGTCACAAAGTAACTGGAGACAACACTGATTCTTGAGCGGATGATTATTTGAATTGATTTTGTTGTAATCTGGCTTATCATTATGCAGCCACAGAGCAGCGTTTGAGCTGTCATTCATACTTAGAGGCTGAGAATTACAGCTTTCTCTGGAGTCTTTTACAAGCCTCACGCCTATAAAGCTCGACAGCTTAATACAGCTGTGCTCTCAAACACACCGAGATTTACACAAAGGGCAGTAATTCCTAAAGAGGAGATAACAGATTCCTGAAACTTGGTCGTGTATAAATCTGTTAGGAGTTGAAGATAAATAGCCTGTTAAATCAAGTAATAAAAAGTCTATAATGTATTTTTTAATAAATCAGGTCAGAGGCTTGCATCTTAAATCTGCTTTACAGTAAAAAAATATCCACTATGGTTGTGTGACTGGTTGTAGACACATACTCACAAACAGATACACGACATGACAGACATTAAGCTCGGCTGCATCATTCAACAAACCTTTATCAGTGAGAGACGGGTGAACAGGAGGGGGGAGCTGCAACCTTCATGTGACTGATTGATGTGAACGGATGCAGAACAATTCAATTGCATTTATGAGCACTGATTCAACCTGGAGTTTATTTACCACGGTGAGGGATTATAGAAGAAAGACTGTGCCGCTTAAAATGTAATTCATATGGATTGACCGAGCTCGTGGTGAATGCTAAAAAAAGGGGCCAATTTATGATATATTTATATATGCATCATTTTAGATCCTCCAAGGGGAAAAAATATGTAATAAATCACACCAGTGCACACACACTGCTCAGTAATAAGGTATTACTGCGTAAATAAATAAGACAGAATCACACTGGCAGGATGCCTGGCAGCACATTCACAGGAGATAATAGCTGCTGATTTGATGAGCATGCTGTCATCAAAAAGTCGACAGTGCATAAAAATATACCAATAACATGAAGATGATTACTTTGGGGATTAAGGACATTTGCATTTCCCACTGGATTGACTCAAACTTGGTTTATATATCTTGTGATCTGTCATGTTAATAACTATTTTGCTTACGTTTTGAAGCATTTGTGTGTGTTTATTTGACTATCTGTTCAGTTTTTCAAACAATGCATGTATGATCTCTTATAGAAATACCAAACTTTCCTCTCTGATGTGTGAAACAAAGCCGTCACCTGGTTGCCTGACCTCGACCATCTAAGACTGCAACCAACAAAATCATTTTAACTAATGATTAATGTTGACTATTCTTTTAGATCAGTAAATACACAGGTGTTACCAGTGATTGTTTTCCTACCTAATCAGCAGTAAGTGACATATCCATCCCAGCATTTACAGTCAAAACGTATCTGGAGTAGCAACTGCTATGAACATTAATGTAAATCTGCAATAACAATTTTTTTTAGCCACTTGCTGTCCTGCTCCCTGGACTGTTTGTTTGTTTCATGTTCTTCATTCTTTGCCTCCTGTTTTATTTTGTAACTTTCCTCTCCTATTGTTTCAGTAACTTCACTTCCTCCCTTTGTGTGTTTCCCGCGTTTGTGCTTGCCGTCCCTCATTTGCCTTCCCTCCCTGGTATATTTAGTTTTTGTGTTCCCTCGTGTCTTTCTCACTTGCACCGTCTGTCAAGCGTCCCAGCCCTTTATTACTGTTTTTCTAGTGTTTTTGAACCTTGCTTTGTTTTTCCTGTTTTTGGACTTTTGATTCTTGCCTGCTCCCAGTTGGATTTGTTTGCCTGCTTGGAGTGCCTTCTTTGGATTTGACCTTTGCCTGCCTCACCATCTTTTAAGTATTTTCTACTTATTGTGACTGAATTGAGTGAGCTGCTTATGATTAATGAGTACTAATATTGCTCTTAAAGCTACAACAAGGAACTTTAATATTGTTTTGTTTTTTGAGGCCCCTGTAGATAAAAGTCATAAGTGTTTCCTCCACAATAACCACAAAATATAAAGTAAAAAAAACAACTAGCTAGCTAGCAAGCTAACTAGTCAAGACAATGACATTGTCATTCTTCTCGTAGCGTTTCTCCAACCCACAGAAACAGTCTTTGTTCATTTTTCACAGCCTCTGTCTATGAATGGAGTTTGTTAGTCTGCCAACATGCAAGCTTCATAGTAGTAGTAGTATCACCATGTGATGCAGTTGAGAGCTCTGGAGGGGGATAGTGAGTGGACCTTGACTGGACCTTCACAACTTGCCTTTGAAACTATACTTGACAGTATGGTATGTATGATGGTCCTATGTATAGGTTAGTGTGATCCTCTCCTGCCTGTCTGATCCTAAGAAACGCTCTCATCTCCGCCTCAAGGTGAACTCTTTGCTGAATCAACAAAATCACATTCAGTAGAAGCTTTTCACTCCCTTTCATGCTTCAGTACTTCAGGAGGTGAAGTATGTGTGACTTAACATGTCGACAACACCATTTACGACTTTTTTTTATTAAACCGCTGAGATTCTTTAACTTAAAGTATTTGCTGGGATTTCATTAATGCCATGTTCTCATGTCATCCCTGTCTCTATAGCGCTGCAATGATCTCCCCCTTGTACCCCCCCACCCCACATCCCCCTGGTCTGTCAACCACAGTTAATAGTGGCTGTAACCTTGTGTAGTAATTCTGATCAGCGGTACCCCACTGATGTTGCAGTGAGAAAAGCAGCCTCACAGGCAGAGAAACCCACAGAGCCGTGAAAAGAGATGGAGACCACCATGGGTGGTCTCATACACTTGAATGGTGACAGGCGTAGTGAGTAGGAGCACACACATGAACAAACGTGTGCACACACAGGGGTTGGTGGGGATTGAGTTGACAGATTGCCTCCAGAGTCTTAGTAAGAAAATACATTTTCTACAACTTCCATCTCATCGCTGGGAGATTAAAGATGGATGGGGGAAAACACAATCAACTGCTTTCTGACAGGAAGAAGAGATGGAAAAAGACAAAAAATGCTCATCCCTTTATATAAAAGCCAAAACACCTGGTGATCAATCAGGAAAAGGCTTTCCATCTGGCTGGTTTTTGTAGTGAGTTTTTCAGGAGAAAGAAATGGTGAAACTGGAACACACACATCAGTGTTGGTGAGGTGCTGACTGCTGCAGGTTAGAGGCAGAAAAAGTAATAAATGGAGCGATCTGGGTCAGCCATTGTGACCTTGAACAGGATGGTGGTTTGAAGTTTTACTTCAGTGCAAACTAAACCTTTTTTATAATCCCTCCAAATGCACTTTTCAAGTTGACCTAAGTTTAGTGTAGAGATATCATAATGTGTTAGAAGTGTTCAGATTTTTGTCAGCTCCTTATCAGACCAACCAGAAAAATGGAACCAAAGTGTTATGATGGTATATGGGGAATTGTAGGTCAAAGAGCAGACTTACATTTGGCAAGAAGAGCACAGTCAGAGCAGGCAGTCCAGTCCAATGGACCAAGGCAGGAAGGCAGGTCAGTAACAGACAGTATGTCACATCACAGGCTGCAGATCATGGACAGCAGCAGCACTGTCTCTATTTTGATTGCAGTTTACGGTTTTAGCTCCACTTCCTGTGTTACTTCATGCTGTTTACAAGGTTCATTGTTAGAAGGTAGGTCAGCTCGAATTATGTGACGTATTAAGGTTACAATACCCTCAGCTCCTGGCAGTTATTTTACGTATGTCATTCCCATCATGTGACATACCCCGAACTGAGATCTTTTCCTAAACTTTACCAAGTAATATAGAATGCCTAAACCTAACCAAACTGCTGCTGTTTTGCAATATTTTCCACATGTATAAGTCACATGACTTACACCACATCTTGCACTGTACAGTCTTTTGGTGTCCAATATGTCTCCAAAGTCAAGGATCTGTTACTCAAACCAGCCTCTCTTGACCATCATTCATCTTACCGGTCCCTGAAACAATACCCATTAGCACAGATCTTGTTTATTATTGCTGTTTTGATTTGAAAACCTGGTAACAAGCAGCCACATGCTCTGACAACTGTTCAAGTCTGAGATACTAAAATGATGCTAGTATACCACCACTGTTAAGCTAGTCAGGCAGGGCTTAAAACTGTAGGTTTCTGTTTGGATGGCACTGAAGAGGCAGTTCTTGCATTTTTGGACTATGGAACTGTGATTGGCATGAAGACTTCAGTGTTGAGATGCACAAACCAATCTTGGCTTTTGCAGAAGTCTGATTTATGAGCCAGAGGAATCAGCTCCAGTTTTCTCCATAGATGTGTTAATCACCATCTTCACACCACACACAGTTCTGATGTATTAAAGCAAGTTGTCTTGCTGGAACAGAAAGTCCCGGAGGCAGATCATCTGAGGGAGGCCTTTGCAAAGAAGTTCACATAGTATGAGCTTCTGGTCAGTGACTGCTGCCACAGCAGCAGCTGGAGACTTCATGCCATCTGAGGTTAGGTGTTGGGGGCTTTGCAGTCCACTCCATCTCTGTAGCCTTCAGCAGTCTGCAGTATTGTAGGAGAGAGGGAAAGAAAAGCCAACTGAGCCGTTAAGAGAAGCACAGCCAGAAGAGCAGTTAGCCACCTGGACATGAGCTGAGGCCTGATATAACCTCAGCAGGTTCACCTGATGGAGGAAACACCACTGACGACGTGTTGAGGGCAGAAATCTCCTCTTCTAATCTCTTTTCTACACTTACGTAAGAATACTGTACATCAAGGCTTTAGTCATTAATATGAGCCACAAGATGGAACAAGAGTGGGAACATTACATTTTGCCCCTTCTCAATTATGCAGAGCACAGTTAAATGTGCTTTATGTGGAGGAGTGGGCATGAAGTGGGTGAACATATACACCACATACCTGCAGTTTCTGATTCATTACACTGCATGCATGAGAAAATCAGAAAAATGTGGGGGAGTTTGCTCTTTGCTCACCACTCGTCTCCTCACCCCACTTGCTGTCAAATACAAACTGGAATGAGGCTACATTATGTGAAGTCTGTGGGGCTGTAGAGGGCCATTTGTTCCTCTTTTCTCCCAGCTCTCCAGACATCATGTTCTGATACAAGGGGAGTGTGGAAATGAGGCAGCTCCCACACTTCACCCAACGTCCCCAGGCCCCAGGTCTATCAGGAGAAGGAGACAGGAACAGCCACCAAGTTCACCACTACTCCTCTTTCACAGCAGCTCCTATTACTCCACATGCACCGATATCAATAAAACATTGTTACGTGACAGTTTCAAGTGTTATATTGAGCGCATGCTGAAAGTTTTCAGGCAGAATGTTTCTGTGTTAAATGACTGGCCCAAATGGATTGTAATCTCCTGGCTAATGTACCACACTCTCTGCCATTCAGGAGAGTAAATCAAGTCGTGACAAGTAGTGTTCAACTGATAAATCACCATGGCCAATTCAATTTCAGCTAATCACACTGAACTTATATAATATTATATAAATGATATTTTTCATACATTTATATTTGAAGGCTGTATCTGTAGGCCAGTAACGTACATACAACATACACGGTACATATTGCTACAGAGATGTCAAAAGCTGTGTTCCATCCAAATGTATTGCAAATATTAACTAAATTTTGAGTATATCGGATAGAGAAAATGTAAATGAACTCATTTCCATGCACTACCATTATGCAATAAGGTGGTGCATCAAGATAAGCACAAGGTGGGGCCAATTCTCCAGTTGGAAAACAGTTATAGCATTGTAGAAGAAGAGGGTGCAACAAGATGATGTTATTAAAAGAGTGCCAGTCAGTGGAAAACAATGTAGGATGATAAGTCAGAACTTATTTAGAAACAGTGTTTCCTGCTCCCATTACACACATTAACAAGTTCTATCATCAGCCTTTCCAAATACGATATCTCAAAATGTGCATAAAAATATACTGGCTAAACATGGCTCAAGATATGTGTGAAGTGTTTTAGAAAGAGTGAAACTTTGCATAGTTTGACCACCGAGGAGAACAGACAGGTTTTTAGCCACAGTAACAGTTTGGCTCTGTGGATGTTAATGTCACATCTGTTGGTAGCTGCTCGGTCATTGGCTTTAAGCTTCAAACTATGACCCTGATCCCTCTGGCATCAGTTCTTCACAGGCAGGTCTCTGCATTCAGGTTAGCAATAATAAATATGCAACGTCCAGAAAGACTTTCAAAATAAAGGCACAAAAACTAAATGGTGAGGTTTAGAAATAGATCATGATTTGAGTTAAAAATAAGTAACATAAGTTGCATAATGTACATAACTTGTATATGTTATGTAACTTGTGTGTGTTATGTGTTATAAAGACGTCAAAGTCCTGTATTTTTTTTGAGCCATCTATCCACCCCACCTCTTCCATATGTGGAGTTTTGCATTCTTTATACTATGACCTGACCTGCCTCCAGAAATGATACTAGAAGGTTACCTGCAGCATCATAAGCATAGAGGCACTGACAAAGCTGCCATATTTGACATTTTGGGAGTGAAAAAGGGCTGTTCGATGACAGACTGTTCAGCTTAAAAGGTCATAATTCTTTAAGACAAAATTTAATGAATCCATTACAAGTTGCCACAACATCCCAGTCCCACTCATCCCTCTGCTGTCTCTACTATAACTGAATGTTTAACTGTGTATACACCTCTATCTGATTTCTTTAAAGTTCCAAACATTTACATCAGTTTTTACATTAAAAATACTGTATTGGTTGGTTTCTAATTACAAGATGCTCTTTCATGTCTAAATTCAGTGATTCTAAATGCACTTGAACAGATTTTTTTTGTCTTCCTCAACTACTTTAATCAGACTTGGAAATGACAGAATAAGACTTACAAGTCAGGCTGCTATGGCATGAAATGTGGTGGATATTCCATTAAATTTGGTTTTGAGACCTTTATCCTGAGAAAAAAGTATTTGATAGGATGTTTCCGTATTGAAATTGTTACCGTCAAGATGACACATTTGCTCTTTCACTGAGATGATAGGTATCCCAAGCAACTGTTACTGAGAGCGAGCTTCAAAAGAAACACTTCTACACAGTTGGCTGGCTGTTAGCACAATCTTCTAACATTTTATCCACATCTGAGTGTAGATAAGCTTGCAGAGATTGATGCAGATTGGTGAAAAAATGAGCAACAGCAGATAGTCAGGGTGCACAGGCTTGTTAAGAACTTTCTTCATTTCATTTTTTAGAAATGTGAAAAGACAGTGACAGTACGTTGATAGAGAATATTTCTAGGTAGAGAGACAAAAAGTGACACTATTTACATCCGTCACCTACCATGAATAGTTTTTAAAGATAAACAGGATTGTCAGGATTGTATTCTTCAGTTCACATTGTTGTTTTGAGCTTCATGTCAAACCAAAGTGACGTCTGCAGAAGGCAGCGGCATGCTGAGCCTTTAGGCAGCACAGCATTCAAGAGCGGGGGAAGACTGCAGCTCAAATAACATATTGTATAATTCATGTAGTGTCTGTACCCTCTCACCCTGTACAGCTTAATTATACATACAGTTTTCCCACCCTGCCTCCACCATAAAAAAAACCCTACAGTACAAGAACCTCTGAGCTGTCGAGTCAAAAGAGATTTAAAGATATGTTTAGAGTGGGAATGTGTGACAGCTTTTTATCAGTGTGGCCACATCATCTACACAACAGAGGAACTGACACCTTTTAAGAACCTGCAGCATGCTGTATCTCCATTAATCTGACTTTTTAATGGCCTTTTATTTGCTAGCTGTGTGGCTCAAGGGATGGCAATGTCAGTCTCAGTCAGTTGGTTCTCAACTTTGTTCCAGACTGAGTTTAACACCTATTTGATGGATTGCCATTAAATTTGGTGCAGACATTCATGCAACATCATCTGGTAAAAAAAAAAAAAAAAAGAAAGAAAGAAAGAAAGAAATTGTCTCTCACCAGCACCTGAAAAATGAATGACATTCCAATTACCCTCAGCTGTACTTTGTGCAAATCAGTGTTAGCATTGTCATCATGAGGCTAGGGCACTTCCAACGTTATGCTGTTTACAAGCTTCATTATCAGAGGGTAGGTCAGCTCAATTTCTATGAATTATTAATGCTAGAATACCCTCTGCTCCTGGCGATCTTTTGAGTTGACAAACTGTTAAACTAAGCGTCTTTCTAAAAGCAGGTGTTTGTCACAGATGTACACATGTTAATTGGCTGGATCCAACAGGTTACCACACAAGTATGAGCATATTAGCATGCTAAAATTAGCATTTATCTGCACTTTGCCAAAGTACCATCTCACAGAGCTGCTTGCATGGCTGTAAACACATGGTTATACTTGTTCAACTATACAAAGTCCAAAGTAGACATAGACTGTGTATCTTGAGCCAGAGTTCTGTATGGGTCCTGTTTTGTTTGCAGTCATCAAATCGTCAAAACTGGACCCACCCAGAATTGTTAAGTCCTGCAACCTGACTTGTGATTAAATACACATATGCAGTCACTCACTTGTGTTTTCCTTTGACGCAGCACCTGTGATTCTATAGCAGTCGATGTGTTTACTCAGTGACGACTTGCCTCTCATACTTTTTGGTACGTTTTGCAAGCTGCAAAACTTTTGAGGCATTTTGAGGAGTCTGTCTATGTTTCTTCATATTGTTTTACAACACCACAACTGCAAGCATTTACTTTAAACATGTTAGCCATCTGCTGTCGACTGTGTATCTATCATGCTCCTGTGGAAGAACTGAAGTAATCAGACAGGTGGAGACACTTTTGTTCTCCTATACAAGATGCACAGCAAAACGTGGGGTTGAGTAGCAGAATGTGAAACCACACCGCTTATCTTAACTGCAGTAGCAGCTTTGGTGACAACAGCTATTCATTAAACAGATTTAAACACAAGATAAAACACAACACTATGAAGTTATCTGGGAGGAAGGATAGATTATGTAATATATAAACTGATGAATGACCTTGGTCTCCTGCACACACTGCCGTCATCCACCAGGTCATCCCAACAGATCATGCATGCGTGACGCTGGATGGTCTATTACTCACTTCTGACTTCCACTTAATTAGAAGGCTAAGACAAGCATCTCTATGATGTACTGCAGCTCAGAATAATTGATGTAGTGTGGCTCCAAACAGTGAGTTGAGGGTTAATCCTCGGTCCATTGGTGGTGGCAATGGCGCAATCTAAAAGGAGATATCAGTCATTATAAGACTTCATATTAATCGTGGTTTTCATTTGGCTCAGGACAGTCCAATCAGCATTTACATAGCAGAGACACCGTTTGGTTAATTAAAGGAATCAGGGAGTGGAGCTGCTGTGATGTCCCACTGTGACAACGAACAGGTCTGACTTTGTGAACTTAACATTGATGAATAATTATACACAACTATCTATCAGTACGAGAAATAAAATGTATATTATGATAATATGAGTGAATCTAAAGCAGAAAGCAGTTTCCCAAAGGTATGTCAAGGCTAAGATAATTGCTAAATCAATTTTACAAATCTTCCTGGGTTTCAGGGAGTTTTCCAAAAATGTTGTATTTTAACACACTCATAGAATTGATTGTAGATTAATAACTGCCTCCTACACACTTGTCAAAGTAAGACCACTTATAGGACCATTTGTCCAGACTACTGACTCTCTCAGATGTTAAATGATGTTTCATGTAAATGAGTGACGGTGCTTAAATTAGAAAATAAAATACAACTAAAACTTGCCTAAAGGCGGACTCTTCTACATTCTTTATCACCTTTTTCAAGTTGAAGCTCCAACACAGAAGTTAGCAAAAGCAGTGTCATAGGTTACACCTGCCCTCATCTCACGTCTCTCAACTTAGGGGGTTTATATGTTACAATGTCATCATGCAGAAATCAAATCAGGTCACTTAGGGAAGATGTTTTTTGCTTGGGGAAAAAGCAGGCTGACAGTAAACATATGTGCATTGATCAAAATTTGAATGTTTGGATTTTAATACACAAGAAGCACTTCTGGGAAGCTACAGGAAGATATACAAACATAAAATAAATAAACAAAGCATAGCATCTTGAATCTCTTCTGGCTGAAATATTGCTTTCTTTAAAGCTACAACAATGGACTTGATTTTGGAGGCCCCTGTGGACAAAAGTGGTGGTGTTTCCGCCACAGTCACCACAAAATATTACATCAAAAATGAAATTTAAAAATCGTAATAAAAATCTCCTCCTTCTTCTTTTTAACTGACATACTACTCGCTGTAACTTGTAAACAAACACACTTTTCTTTCATCAGCCAGGCAGACATTAAGAATAACTAAAGAAAAAGCCAATCTACTGGTCTCGCTTGCTTATGTAGGTCTTATAGTGGCATCAGGGTTAAATTGAGTCAATTTCGTAACTGGTTAAAAACTCCTCGTTGTAGCTTTAAAAGCTGTGGACTGTTTAATGTGCACAGCTTCGTTTTCATACTGACATTTCATACAAGGATTTTTATTCGGTAGATTGTGATGATAATTAGCAGGAAATGTGTCATCTCCTCTAACTCTGCCTAACCTGCACAGTCTCTCTCCCTGTGTATCTATGCTGTGTGTGTGTGTGTGTGTGTGTGTGTGTGTGTGTGTGTGTGTGTGTGTGTGTGATTGCCTTTACGGAGACAGGTGTGCCAGAGGTGGAACAGAGCTTCACCAGCTGCATCCTATTCCAGTAATCAAGACTTCGACAAAGACTCAGCTCTGCCAGATTCACCCTGACAGATCTTAGTGCTGACTCAGTCGGTCTGTGTTCTAGCCTTGCAAGTTTTATTTACTTTTTGCTTGTTTTCTTGATACTAATCCTGTTTCTCTGCTCCCTGCAGTCCCATTTGCTCTACTTCAGCACAGCCCTTCCTCTTGTCAGCCTTGCCTCTCAATCTTGGACCTTTTCCATCCTGGACCAGCTCAGCCCCAGCTTTTCCTCCCGGTCTGCTAAACCAGCCACCAGCTCAGTCCTCCACGCTTAGGCTTCCCCTCTATCCAGCTCATATCCATACCATTTAAGTCTGCCAATAAACAATCTTCCTTTATTAAAACTCCAGTCTCTTACCTCTCTGTCTTGCATTTCAGCTTTAACATATCAGGGTCCTGGCATTTTTAGCGTTACCTTTTCTTGTCATATTCTTTTTGCTGTTTATAC
>JAJHUR010077821.1:0-14801 GCA_027495735.1 Lutjanus campechanus | reverse complement strand
TGTGCTGCAGAGAGAAGAACAGTGTCCCCTCTCTGTTAATGGAGACCGCACAAACATTTTCCCTACTTGCCCAAATTAAATGCTGGTGCTTACTGCAGCCTTGCATATTCAGCAAGTAATTTTAGCTTCACTAATTGTGCCGTGGAAAGGCTCAACAGACACTTAGCCTCAACAAATATGTGCTGGCATATTCTAAGTTAATTCTTAGTGGATGTTTTCCACTCTAAAGTCCTCTACTGGACACATACATATGTAAATTTAGGTTTTCATGGGTAATAGTAAAGATCACCTCAGTTATCCGTGCAGCCAGTGGCTGTAACTTGTCTGAATCTTCATCATCATCATCGGTACGTTTCGTCAGGAAGGGCAGCACCCTCTCAGCAACCCACGCTGCCACGTGCTCCAAAGAGAGCAGGTAGTCTCGACCCTCAGAGAACTAAAGAAAGAAGCACATGGTTTCATGTTGTCCAATTTACATTCGGACACAGAAAAATTACAATAAATAAATAAATAAATAAATACCACTTAGGCTTGTGACCACAAAGTAACTGGCTGACAAACCTGAGTCATCTGGAAGAATGTGGGCAAGTTGTTAGCTTTTCTTTCCTGCCCTGAAGCAGGAACCTGAGAATGTGTTGAATTTTTTTCACTATTTTCACTTGAAAAGAGATGGAAACTTTGAAAATAGCTGCCAACTGGTTTTCTTTGAGAATTCAGTTTCTAACAGTTTTTAGTGGAGTGCTCATTTCCAAAGACAATAAGTACACTAAACATTGTGTAATCCTGCATGACAGGTCTATTCAACTGGTCGCCAGTGGCCCAAATCCGACCCTTTGTTCATTCACAAATATGGACAAAATGTATGTTTGTATACTAGGCTGTAGGATTACAAAGGCTTAGTTTTTCCCCTGTACATTAAGTGTCTTTTCCAATTGTGAAAACTAATAAAGTGGAGAAAAAAAATACAGGGCTAGATTGTTTAATTTCCTAGCGTTACACATCAGTCAGGAAATATAAACGTCCGGCCCCTTGGCACTTTGCTTTTGTCAAACCTATCCCTTCTAAAAAAATTTTTTAAAAAGGAGAATGGCCACCGGATAAATAAAAGTGAAAAGGTGGGATGAGAAGGAAGAAAAACGTGTGCAAAATGAGAACTCACATTGTGTTGCAGATGTGCACCGAGGCGGCCGTAGTATGTGAAGACTTTGAGTGCCGTCTCCACACCAGGACTTTTAGGGTCTTCTGTTGTGGAGCTGAGGTGATTGTACAGCACCGACTGTTGAGAGAATTATCACACTGATTCACATCTCATAGAGAAATTACATTTATCTAACTAATTAGGGATACACAGAGTGATAGAGTATTACTGCTGAGTATTAATGCTCTGTTGAAATGAAATAATAACAAATGGTGCCCAAGTTACCCTCCAGTTTCCTAGAACTGCGTGGAGCTGCTTCAGCTGCCTCTCACTAAGAGCCAGGACTTTCTCCCTTGTTGAAGTGTGGTTGAACAGATAGTCCAGGTAGGCCAGCGCCAGGTCAGGTTTGGCCTCCACCGTCTCCTGGATACGCACCTTTCGATTGCTGTTGCCCTTGTCCTGAAGTTGACAAGAAGAGGACTTTCACAAAGAGCAACAAGGGACGTGTGTTTGGATTAAAACTTTACAGCCCATCAATAGATTCAGCTCTTCATGTCTGATTCAAAGCTCTTTGGTGTTGTGTTCACTGACCCCTTGCTTAGGCAGAGCCTCGGTGAGCCAGTCGATGATGAGTTCGACGATGTCAGCGGCCTGGCCCCAGCTGCACATGCAGTCTAACAGCTGGCTGTACTGCGCTGGCACAGCTCCTGGGTCCATCCTCCTCAGTTTGGACAGGACGCCACAGCTGGGGACGAGAGACGCAGGTTAGACAGGACCGAGTCAGTCAAACAGAAAAGACAAAGGTGAAAGGCTGAATGAGACAGAGACACCTGAATGTCGGAACTGCAGCTGGAGGCATGAACGAGGCCAGCTGTATGAGAGGAATGGTGCACTGTTCATCCTGAGAAACAAATAAACAAAGTTTTAAAGTAATACTTGTATGTAGAGGAATGACAGAAAAACACAAATACAACACAAGCAGGTTGAAGTACCTCAAATGCCTGGAAATACTTGGACAAGACATTTCCAAACTTGGCAAAAGTGTACTTGTGGGCCTCTTCATTTTGTTCCAGGACCTTCTCGACACTTCTCCACAGGATGACCACGACCTCCAGCAGACGGGACGTGATGGTCATGTCTTTCCCCAGCAGAGGTTCAGCCTGCTGAGAACAAACTCTCATTTGGATCTCCATAAACTGAGACACACCGAAAAATACACAACTTAAAATCAACCTGCTTTTCCTTCCTATTTCATGAAGAGACAATACAGGTTTAAACTGACGGACAAATTAACAGCCACAACCTCCAAAACTCCAAAACTACTTAAAGTCTTGATCGTTTTTCATCTGCATGTTAAAACACATGAAATTAGAGCTGAAAAAAGAAAGACAGAAAACTATTCTGATAACTCAGAGATGGAACAGAGACCCCCTCAAAGATACAGTTTATTGCACTGAATATTTTCAGGTCTTCTCTCGTTTGAGGTCAGTAGCAGTTGTAGCATGGCTAATGTTAGCTGCTGTGTGCCCTCTGCATTTTCATTGATGGTTTCTGAGGTGGAGGCCTTTTGTCAATGTTGTGTAAATTAAATGTTCTGGAGGTAGACCAATTTGTATTTGCTAATAATTTGCTGGAGATTCACAATAATGTCTATTTCAAGATTTATTCTAATTTAAAAAACAAACAAAAAAGTGTTTTTTTGTTGTTGTTTTGTTGTCTCAAATGTGCTTCTCTGTTTTGTAGCATTGTATATTGCATATGTTTGAGTTTTGGACAGCTGCTGACAAAACAATCAGTTTGAAGACGTTTTCTTTGGCTCGTTTCCTTTGATAGGCATTTCTCTCCCCCCACTATTTGACATTTTGTAGACAACAATTAAACATCTAATTGAGAAAATAATCTGCAGATTATGCAGATGAATGCCCCCCTGCAAGATTAAAACATTAAAACACCCCTCAATATAATGCAGTCCAGCTTAACAACAGTGCAAACTACAACAATAGAACTGCCACCGAAAAATCTTTTTAGCTGTGTCACTGTACACAGAGCAATGCAGGGACAACAGCATAGCAGGCTGTAAACTTTACAAACCAACTCTCAAACTGACCACAGAACTGACTGTGAAGGAAGTGGAGATGAGTGACAGAAACGAAGGGCAGCGTGACACCGAGCAGTGTGGGCAGCACAGTCTGTTGGCTGCTCCGACGCTCTCTGCTCTGGTAATGTCTGTCAGTGAAGTCGGCTGAACCACTTTTGAACCAGAAGGTGGTACAATCTCCTCTACTGTCTTCCACTGTGATTGACTGGTCAGCTAACAGCGCTGTCAGCAGCTCAGCAGGAGAGACTGAACTATGAGCAAGACCCACACTCTTACTTTCTCTGACTGTGCGAAAATTATGTTTTCACATCACAGATGACAAAGACGCGCACTAAAACATGAGACTCATGTAGGCTGATTAGGGATGGGTGTCATTAGGATTTTATCAATACTGATACTTATCTATACTCTTATTGATACTACTTTCCATAATTTGATGCAAAAACAAACAGCCTAAACTGTAAAGACACTGCACGTCACTGCTACGTTCACTCTGTCTTTCTGTGTCGCTCGTCTGGACTGTACACTCACATGGCGACGTTAGCAGGAGATGCTGGAAAAAAAAATAGAAAAGAAAAAGGCAGCGCCATGGAAAGGAAAAGTTGAACCAGAGTTAACTTTTGGAGAAACACAGCACTCCTAGCTGTGTCCTCACTTGGCTTATTTCGTGTACCCATCTTTGACGTCTGCGTCTGGTTGCAGTTTATGGTGCAAAATAGCGACACAAGAAGCTTTGTTTTGTTTGTCTCGATGTGTTTGAGAAGGAGACAGAGGGGGAGAAAGAGCGTGCAGGGTACATACTGAATGGGGAGAAAGTCCGCTGAATCAGAGGTGATTTCAAATTGTGTCCATCAAAACTGAATATTATCATAGTTGTAAAGGTAGAATTGAGCTGAGCTGTTGTATTAGATTGCGATAGGGGTTAAATGTGTACCTACTAAAGTGTCCACCAAGAGTATGTATACATATTAACATTAAATACTTCTGTTTTAATCTGATTTGGAGGATATTTCAGTATTCTAGTAAGCTTAGTTTTTGGAGTTTAAGTAATCTTTTTTTTTTTGGAACAAAACAAACAAACAAATACTTTCAAACTAATCCAAATTCAAACTTGTTCTGTCAGCTCTGGTAGCATAAGTGTGTCTGTCTTACTGTGCTGTTCTCCTTGTTGCTGTCGTTTATCTCGGACTGGTCACAGCCAATCTGGATGGAGCTGTTCAGAAAACGGCGAATGGCCAACATCAGCTTGACTGAAAGACAAAACAACACAGAGCTACTGGACACTGAAAAAACTCAACATACTACTAATGCAACAAGTTAAATGATTTCATCTTCGGCTTCTTCGGTTTTTAATGAGGGTTACAGGCACTTACTGATGTTAGTCGGGGCCGTGTATTTGTGGGCGTACTGGTAAAACTTCCTGGCAGCCGCAGGGTTCATCTGGATGAGGGTGATGCAGCGACAGCACCACTCCCGCTCCGACTCGTTGACAGGGAGGAAGGACTTGAAGAGCAGATCGACGATTCGCTTGGAAACTGAATGCGAGTCAATAGCCAGGCGAGTCAGCAGGTGGTCCATTTTGCACACGTCCCAGAACTGGAGAGTGGAACACAGGACAGAACTCTTTTTACACCTGGCATTAACTTGCATCTTGGACTGCGTGTTTATGTAATTTGGCTTAATTAACATCTGGATTTGTACCAAGCACTTAAATATATCTTGACAATGAAATATTAACACATTTGCTCACATGTTCCTCATCTTAACGCTCCATTTCTGGCAAGTAAAACACGTAAGCTTCTTGCCAACTATTTTGATTTAAGCAAACTATCTTGTTGGATTTGCTCATGAAAGTTTCTTTCCATCTGTGTAGCTACTATAGACAGCATCTCATGCACCTCTGTTCCAATAAAATGTCTTTATCACCTTAAATAATATTGTTTTAAAAAAACACAAACTTTTAATTAATATTGTGCATGTACGTAAGAGTACATAACAATGCAGGTAATGTGCAAGCATGCATGTTTGGACTGTTAATATCATTCATAAGTAGATATTCTGACCTATTTTATTAGGCCAAGTGTTGTCATGATACGGACATTTCTAACTTTGATTAAAATAACGAATACCAGAGGAAAAATTGTAAACTTTGAGGGCACAAAAATTCCCTTTTTATTAAAGATAAATATAACAAGGCTATAACATGGCATTGACAAACCTAACATTTCTAAAAACATTTTTCCCTCTTTAGATCAGGCCATTAAAAATAACTAAACAATCTGATTAACTAATCTTTAAGTAAAGTGCTGTACGTTCAGCACAACAGCATTTAAGTTTATTCACTTCTAAGAATAGGATGAGGGGCTATGTGGGCACTGGAGCAGAAAAATGTTCAGAAATATTTAGAATAAGGTTGTCAAAATTAGCAATGTTTCTGACATTTTACAGACTAAACAATGTATCGATTAATCAAGAAAATAATCGACAAAATAATCAAAAATCGCTAGTGCAGCCCTACAAAATTTAACAAGACCTAATAAGATGTATATTTTTCTTGTATTATATTGTTATTAATTTTAGTGTTATTTAATATTGCTTGTGGATACCATTTTAGTTATATTTATCTTTGCCTTGTTGCTTAAATCTTCGTGGTACTCTCATACCCGCGTATTTATGACAGAAAAGGCCCACTGAAATATGACAGGTCTGTTTCTGTTATTAAAATATATTAATGAATTTTATGTTAATCACAAAATGGAGTGTCTGACTACAATGTATTTTTCTTTTCTTCGTCAACTGTTTTTTTTAAAAGAGTTAAAAAATGACAAAAAACAGATTTCCGTGTACTTTAAATGGTTCTATAATTAAATTAAGTCAAATGAAACACATTTCAAAAACTGCTATAATCACACAACAAACGAATAATGTATAAATTAGGTATAAAAGAAACAGTACCTTGGCAGCACGCACTGCCTTCACCTTGATAAGCATGTCAAGGAAAGCTGTGCGGACTTTCTCCGAGGTGTCATGAAGGCTGTATTTGAGGGTAGGCAGGAGTTTTTCCAGCAGTGGATGGCTGAGAGCGTTGTCCAAGACAAGAGGCAGACACTGGGGAGAACATTACAAACCACAAGTCATTAAATAACCCGTCTGCTGCCAATAAAATCAGTCGTGTTAATTCTGTCTGCAGTGACCATCATGCTTACAAGTTGGCTTCACAAAACCTTTCGAAAGGAGTGCCTAATGAGTGTAGTTCATGATACAACTTGACTTAAAATTGGCAGTTTGGTAAATATTCTCAGCTTAGCTTGAGTATAAGATTTCATTATAGTAATCTAACTCCACATGTCTACATTTTTGGCCGCAGAATACATCAAAACAGAAAGAAATGGCCTCTCCTACCTTGAAGACTGAGCAGCGGACATCAGGACAGCTGCTGTCAGCCGCCAGCTCCACCACCTTCTTCAGGAAGTCTGTGATGATGGTAGGAGGGAGGAGCTCCCAACACTTAGACAGGATCTTACAGACTCCCAGGATGGCATTGGAGCGCACAGTGGGGTGAGGGTCATCGAGGAGGCCCTGGGGGTGACAGGCAGGTGGTTGTAATTGTGACATTTTTTTTTTTTTTTTACATTTGTTCCAATTCTAAAAATCCTAAAGTTGTTTCAGGTGCAACACAATCATCCTCAGTCAGAAATATTTACATCATCTCCAACATGTTCTGATCACTATGATGTTCTGACCACAACATGACAAATGACTGTTCATTGATTAGTGTTACAAATTAGTTTTAGTTAAATATAAACAGTGATTACTACAGTAATGTACGGTAAACGTTTCAGTGCAGGGGAGCAGCTGCTTTAATGTCCACACAGTCACATTGTTATACAAAAGGACAATGGATTTTATTCTGAGCTGAGGATGAATCCACAATGTCAGAGATCGTTGTCTGTCCTGAAATTGATGACAGATTGAACATAAAAGTGCTCATGTTAAAGACGGTCCTCGGGTAATAAACTACTACCTAACTGGGATTTCAGTTTTTAGTGTGTTCTGATCTAAGCTTTGATATCAACTGTATGAATGAGGAAATGAAGCGGCGTGTCAGACAGCTCTCTCAGGCTCTGCAGGAGGGGAGAAGTCAGAGGAAAAACTCAAGAGTTTGTCAAAGAAAACCTGCCAGTGAGCAGCTCAGATTCACAGAGTCAGTTACCATGGTGAGTCATCTCTCGCTCTGAAAAGGAAAACCCAGAGTTTCTCTCATCTGAGGCTTAAGAAACTCACTAAACCCGCTGTCTGAAACAGGGCCCAGGTGTAGAGATTTTAAGGCTCTCACCATTGCTGTGTCCAGCTGCTTCTGAATGGCCTCATCTATATTCTTGTTGCTCTGATCCAGGTCATGAACTGGGAAGACCTCGCCGAAAATCAAAGTGGCGTTTGCACGCACCTCAAAGTTTGGAACCTGAAGAAATCAAACAGAAACACATTAGACTACAATAAAATACTAAAATACGAGCATGAATGCTATTAAAAATCTGTATCCGTACACTTAACGCTTTCCAGAGAATGGGCTTGTAGAGATTATAGAGCATCTTGTCCACCTTGTGACATCCCTTCCTGGAGTGGAAATAGCTCACAATCTGCACACAAGAGCAAGGAGATGAGATTAGAGAGCAAACACACACACGTTAAAGTCTAAACATCATGACAGAAGGTAATGAGTCTACCTGTCGGACTTTGGTATGGACAGGAGATGCTCTATGAAGGAAGATCGCATTTGTCATCAAATCCTGAATGCACGTGCTCTCAATCTGCTCCAGGAAGTCCCCGCTAGCCTTCTTCCATGCTCTGAAGTAAATCTCCATGATATGAGTAATCATGGCCCTGAAAAGAGCAGTTGAGGAGTAAATAACAGGAAGAGGAAACTGCCTACCGTCAAACTGAATAAAGTAAGCGTCTTACTTGCTAAGAAACTCCAGCTGGTTTTTGATGGTGCCATGAATAACCCAGATGAAGTTGACGTTCCAGCTGAAAAGAAACACCAGGAATCGCTTTCCCTGTGACAACATACACATCATCAGTCTGACAGCTCACAGATGAAGCCACAGCAAGGAGAAAAAATAAATATGACTCTACTCACATCATCGTTTCTAAGGTAACTCGAACGTTGAAAGCTCTGAAGCAACAAGTCAATAATCTGCTTGTTGTCTTCTGATGTGTAGTCCAGACTCAAAATCACATCATGAAGACTCCAGACTCTTTGGATCTCAACACCCTGACAAGACAGATGAGATGAAAACATAAACTTCAGGCCACAGCAAAAAGCCCATAATTGATCGATTTGACATATAACCAAGGTCAAATACTGACTGGCCTCTTCAAAATGAAGCTCTTCTGCAGAGAGATGATTAAAGCAGTGCGACCAAATTTTTCTTTCTCATTCAGCCCCTTCTTCCACCAGGCCTCGCACATTGTGTGGATGTGGATCTGCAGAGGTGCCTCTGAGACAGGCAGTGACACAAGAACATCTGGGCGGAAAACACAAACAAGAAACTCATCTCACGAAGGTAAAATAACTGTCCATCTGATGACACATCAAGGTAGCAGAGAGAAAAATTCACAAGGACACAAACCATGAAGCCTGTCTGCAATTTCCAGAAGGGCACTGTAGGTGTCGCCATCTTGTAGGACCTTTAAGGATGCTGCAGCCACTAGTGTGACGCCATCCACAACAGCCATGACATGTTTCTGATGGAAAAGTGAATACAAGTAGATGTTGAACACAAATCTAAAAGCAACAGAATATCAACAAAATATAAAACAACTGTACACAAAGCCACTGGTAAACTCACAGGGTCTGCAGCTGACTCCACTTCCATGCCCTCCTCCCCACCCTCCTGCCTGCCCTCCCAGCGCTCTGGCGGTAAATCCTGCAGGATGTCTTGAAGGAGTGAAGCCAGTTTTCCCCACAGAGTCTGTCTCTGATCTCTGGGCAACTCCTGCACCACCTCCTCCACATCAAAAGGCTCTGTTTTGTCCTTCTACTCAACAATAGAGACAAGAGGGGGACAGAAGCAACGTGAGACATACAGAATAGACACACTGACAGCTACAAAACACTTAAAATTTGTAACTACAAAAGCCTTTTTTATTTTGTTATTAAAACAAATTAGAACTGCTCGGATTCATTTATTATTAATCAATTATTAAATTAATCACCAACTACTTTGATGATCAATTAATCAATTACTTTATTCTTTTTTTTTTAAAGTCAGAATTTTCTGATTTCAATTTCCTAGAAGTAATTTATTTGTTTCTTTACTCCTCTATGACCATAAACTGAATATCATTGGGTTGTGAGTAAAACAAGACATCATCTTAGTCTTTGGGAAACAATGATTGACAAACCTTAAACATTTTAGACTGCAAATAGCAAAACTTTACTTGGGTCATAGTTCACAGTTGCTAGCTGCAGTACACATTTTACAAATTGTACATTTAGTTGCAAGTTCTGTAAAACCTGCTAAAATTGATGCAGTATAATAGAAGTATAGCAGAACTACAAAAAACCCTTCCTTCGCGAAGTTTATGAAGGTTTTTGTTAAAATTAGTTTTGTAGAGGTGTTCATTTAACTTAATTAATGGTCCCTTTGGAAACGAGTTCGTGGTGCTCTTTAATTATACGGTGTCATACTGAGATATATGGCAAATACTATTTATTTCTAAAGTTTCAACATAAGGGAACGTAAGACAATGTAATATATTAACTTAAACACACACAGGAGATTTCTGATGACTCTGAAGATTTCCTGGTTTGACATTTAAGTTGAAGTGAAGTTGAAGTTACTTACATGCAGTTGGATAAAGCGAAGAAATTCCTCCACATTTTCCTTACAGGCGGCCTCTAAAAACGCCTCTCGTTTGGACATGATTTCGTTTTTTTCAAGCGATCAAAACCAATGAGAAGAAACCCCGTAAACCTGCAATGAAAACACGGTAATGTCAACGGTTGAACTATTTTAGCTAACCCGGCTGACTGTTACAGTAACAAGACCAAAACAAATATGGCAGTCCGTGTGTGATTAGCGTTAAAAGTGCTATTTGCAACCGCTACCAGTACTCTGTCTGCTGCTACTAGTAGTAATATGACTTACAATCATTCAATTATAAAATATGAATCAATAAAATCGACTTTTACCGTGTTAGTTATAATTTTGTGAGCCGAAACAAGACGGATGACATCTACCCATAACAACGGCAAACCCGCGCAAATTTGGATAAAGTCGGCCCCCTGTGCGTCATGACGTCACGCGTCCATTTTTCTTCTTCGTCTTCCTTGGATTCGGCAGACTAGACGCTACAATGGTGCATTACTGCCATCTACCGTTTGTTTTTAAGTTCATTTGACAGTTGATAATATTCTCCCATAGTCCAAAACTGTACAGATATTCCTGCAGTTTATGCGTCCACTTTTGACGGGTCGTGCCAAATTTGCGAAACCCCACATGCGATAATCATTCAAGGGAAAGATTTTATAACTTATTTTGAATGCAAAGACAACAACCTATTCACTATCGTTAAGCTCTTGATATTATTGATGATGAAGTCTCATATTCATAAAGATAAATTTCTGAATTCAACCCCATGCTTTAAACTGGCATATCAGCTGCTACTTTACTCAGAGATGTTTACCTGAAGGCGTCTGTTGCAGAAGTTAAGAACTTCATTTTAAAATCTAATTTAATACTATTTATGTTTATGTATCTATATTAATTTGCTTGTTTGCTTATCATTTCCTCTCCTCATCTATTCATTTATGATATTACCTTCTGATTGAATTATTTAATTCATTTATTGTCATTTGAATTGCTATGTCTGCATGCTGTAAATATTCATGTTCAATAAAAACACGTACAATTTGTGAAACTCTCGCGAGATCTGTACACGTTTGTTTCTTCAGTGTTCACGTTGTTGTGTTTTATGATGTAATAACGCTGTGATTGTACTCGGAGTAGGTTTTTGGACAAAAAACACTTGCATGGTGTTAGAGAAAGACCGTGGTTGGGGTTTATATGATCACTCTCGCGAGATCTGGTGATCCCATCGAGACACGATCCTTCCGGCCCTGGTTGTCGTTCACTTCTTCTGCCACTTGATGGCGACAAATCACAGCACATGTTGTGTGTTTCTCACAGCATGTTGTGTCTTTCCTAGAGCACAGAGGTACTCATGATGGCGTTATACTGAAGTAGCACACGTGATTTTATTTATTCTGTAAGAAATCTCATTTTGATCAAGACTCCAGATCTCAAGGGAAATCAGGCTGCAAGGCTGCTATTTGATGAAGGGCTCTCCAGCACCACACACTCTTATATCCCACATACACGCAGTAATGTAATGCACTTAAATACATTTACGCAATTTGAGATACTTGTACTTTACGTGTGTATTTCTTATTTATTTATCTGTACTTATGCCACTTTCTACTTCTACACTTCTGCAGGAACTGTTGTGCTTTTTTACTTCTCTACATTTATATGAGAGCTTTAGTTATTGTTAATTATTCATTAATATTATTATTAAATAAGCTAACCAAGTAGAATTGAAACAGAAAATTGATTGGCAACTATTTTAATATATTTTGATCCTTAAGTCATTTTTCATGCAAAAACATTTCATGGTTCCAGCTTCTCAAATGTGAGATTTCCTTTTAATCTAATTTCAGAAATTTATTTTATTTGAATTAATCTGGAGTTTGGATAAAACAAGCATTGTGATGATGTCACCTTGTGTAATTAAAGAATGAATCAATCAATGTAGAAAATAATCAGCAGATCAATCCATAATAAAAATAATCATTAGTTGCAGTCCCATAAAAATGAGCTTCACCTCAACCAGCTACAACAGTAAAATCCCGTGTTTACATTAATGCCTGAGTTATAATAATCTAATTATATCATGTATATTAGTAATGCAGCCATGGGACATTTTTCTGCATGGAGTACTTGAGTACTTTTACTTTTAATACTTTAAGTACATTTTTCACGATATAGTTACATACTTTAACTGAAGTAAGATTTTAAAGGCCAGACTTTTACTTAAGTAAAGAGCCTGAATACTTTCTCCACCTCTGTTTACATCGAAGGTGGGAATAATTCACAGTCTTGCTGGAGAAAAGGGCCAGTTTTCAATGTACAGCCGAGACCATTTTCACAAGAGAAACCATTTATTTTTCAAAACCCATGAGGCATCATATCATTCAAAATAATAACATTAAGAAGGCAAAAATTACATAGCGTTTTCTTTAAGGCACAGGATAGAGAACAAGAAAAGTAGGGCTCCGAAAAAAACAGTTATGACAGCATGGCAAAACACATACAAGCCTATGACATAGCTGTGTCATCTTAACATATTCTGGCAGCCCTGCTCATAAAAATGCAACAACTGTCGTCTCTGCGCATGTTATTCAGTTTGTTCGACTCGTATTCGGTTTGAACAACAATCAAACCCTGGTTCAAGTATCCTCTGATATTGTTCATATTAAACAGCACTTGTTCATAGCCCTAAAATGCCCCTCAGGTCTTCAGTATCTGAGACAATGTTCGGAACAACCAATATTGCACAAACTCCTCTTTAAAAATACACAGAGCAGTCATTTTATTCTTTGCATATGTGCATTCCGTGTTCGTAATCAAGCATAAAGAACAATAAGAGGTAAACAATCAAATAACACTGCATGACAGAAACATATCAAAGTCAAGACTGCTACTTATTAATCCTACTTCTGTGATTGCATCTGTTCCTTTGGTAAGAGTTTCCTCAGATGACAAAACAGAACCCGTCACATTTTAACAAATTGGACAGAAAGCAATTGACAGATTTCAATATAACTTCCCTCAGTGAAATAAAATGCCATGAAAACCCCTGCAAATCCTTGTAACTACGTATCAGCAACTTGATATTTACATAAAACACTGAAAACAAGGCAGTTAGTGTGTTTCATTGCATTACAATATGTTACAATATCTACCCAGTCTTGATCATTAATGAAATAAAGACTGGCAAAGTTTGAAAAAACGCCTTGCATGCTGAAATAATTCCTGTAAACTATATGAAAAATGTACATGAATACAACAAAATGATGTGCCCTTAAATTAACAAGATCACTATATTACAGCACAGAGGTGGTTTCACTATGTGAGGAGGGGGTCTTGAATACTTCTTAAGCTTTGAGACGACAAACCGTCTTCACTCAGCTCATACCTGCAAGAGAGAATCATAAAAATATATATTCAAGCACTAAAAAAGGTTGTTTATTACCAACAGAAATCACTCAATTCTGTGCAAGGCAAAGACAAATTAAAAGTTTACCATTGCGTCCATCCTTTTGATATATCCTCCCCACTTAAATCTACCAGCGCCTGCGATTTTGAACAAAAAAGACACAAAGAAATTAAGTTCTTGGACTGTGGGGAGTACTTAACGCTGGCTCTGCTGCTGGAGAGTACTCATAATAACTGCCAGGAACAGAAACCTGCAGGAGTTACCTTTCCCAGAAGCCCTTTGTGTTTGGACAAGATGCTCCCTCCGTTCTTCACGGCTACATCCAGAGTTCTCCTGTGCAGCTCCACCATAGATACACTAAACTCAAACCTACAAACACACATTTTAAACAGGTTTTATGAAACCAAATACTCATCCATTCGTTAGTTTTTAACATTAAGCATCTCTAAACCTATAACACACATCTACGGAAGCTCTTTTTCTGCTAATTTGATGAAAAAAAAAAGGAATCAGAAAGTCTATAGAGTCTTTAAGTCATTAGAATGAGAAACTTTCTCTAAATAATGACTTTGTATCCCAAAATAATGAGAAACCTCAAAATACAAACATCGGCACAGGAATTTTGCCTTTAGTTTCTTTTAGAAATGCAGCTGCTTCTTTACCAGGGTGGAGATGTGTGAAGTCCCTAACAGGTTCTCTGTGATGTTGATTCCCAGGAACCTGAATCTGTTCACCTCCTTCATCTCAGCCCCACTCATTCAGACAGAGGTGTGCGTCTTTGCCTCCTTTTTCCGAAAATCGACAATCAGCTCCTTGGTTTTGTTGACACTGAACAGCAGGTTGTTTTCCGCTAATGACTAAGGATTTCCTCCTGATGCAAACTCTCATCGTTGTTTGAAATCCAGCTGATGATGATGGTGTCATCTGCAAATTTCACGATAGAGTTCTCTCCACGTTGGGGGCTGCAGTCATGGGTGTGAACAGGAGGGTGCTGAGCACACAGCCCTGGGGGGCTCCGGTGTGGAGAGTCTAGAATAGATGAAGTGAGACTGTCAAACGGAGGTGTCTGGCGTCTGTGAGGAAGTTCATACATCCAGTTGCAGAGTGTCAGCTTCTTTGTGTCGAATGCTGAGCTGAAATTAACAAGCAGCATTCGGGATGTAGGCGTTGTTTTCCTCAAGGTGAGTGAAGACTGAGTGCAGATGTCATCCCCTGTGGATCTGCTGGTTCTGAATGCAAACTGGTGACGGTCCAGGCTGGCTGGGATGCTGTTCTTTGTGT
>JAJHUR010077819.1:0-10312 GCA_027495735.1 Lutjanus campechanus | reverse complement strand
AACAACTGCATCGAATTTATATCAGATGAGTAACTACCAAGAGTAACACTACAGTATGTGCTATATTCACAATCATGAGTTTTTTTCTAAAACTATATAAAGCTCAGTTAGTATTTTGCCGGACGCTCGTGCCATTATTAATGTCCCTGAAACTATTTTTGAAAGCACATTCACAGACTTTTTCAATAGACCACAATATTCCATCAGCCTTAACCATGGGCTGTGGTTGTCTCAACAATAAAAAAAAAAAAGTTGAATCATGCTTCAGTTGCTATCAGCATGATACCAAAGCAGTACTTTATTCAATATCTTTCATTTTTTTCACAAAAGTTCTTTATGAAGAACACTTTCAGTGATTGGCTGTGAGCAAAATCATATAAATAGTCATTTTTCCGTAGATCTGGGGAGCAAAGGGATCGAATGCAGGTATCGTTTTACTGGAGAAGTTTCAGTACTACTTGGTGCTGGTTTATTTCAATCGATACCATAAGGGTCTTGAGCAATGGTAGCCAGTCCGGTCTATAACAGGTGCTGAGGTACTCTAACAATATCATATCACATCTACCTTCGCTTTGCAGTCTTTATCTGCTCAACAACAAGAAACATAGGTTAGAAACAGTTTGTTTTAATTTGAGCACATGACCACTGCTTTTGTTGTTACTGTGAGAAACAATCATTTCATCACTCTCTTAATTTCACACACTAAATCTGTCAAAAAATTATATTATAAACTGCCTCCCTGTTTTTAAGACAGCAAAAACATCAATGTTGCATGTCTAGAAGAAAAAATCTAAATAAAACTTTTTACTAGTCAGAGACAGCTTTGTTACTTTTTGTTTGTTTTTTTTTGGTTGTGAAACTCATTCGTCTCAATTTTAGGGATTTTTTAAATAAACATAGACCGTAGTGAGAAGGACACGCTCTATCAATATTTTTCAAGTATTCCCCGAAACAACAAGCTGCGTTATTATAAAACCTTCTCTTACAACCTTGAGACAGTCGAGAGGATGAGAGAGGTGACGCTGAAAATAAACACAGGTAAAAAGAAGGAAGGAAACCAAAGTATATGCAAAAAATAGGATCTTTATTAACAAATTAAATTAAAAAAAAGAAGCATACTTACTATCCTAAGTCTTCTAATTGAGACCCCCTCATCTTCTGCTCATTTTAGTGGTTAAATATTTAGTCACATAATGAAGAATATGTACCATCCCTGCATGTAGGGGCCTCTGCAGGAGATAATTGCATTATATATGTACTATATGACACTTCTACAGTGCTATACAGCTCCAGCCAATGATCCATGACTTGAATCTTTGAAATCAATCTAATTAGCACTTCTGGCACATACCGAGCTTTTGGTGTGGAAAATTAAACCGAAGGTAAGTCGTTCTGCTCTATATTTTGCATCCATAGGGAACCTCACAGTTCGGGACGAGTGAATTTATAGTAGTTTTGACACAGGAACAGCAGTGGCTGTGAGAATCATTAGCATGTGTGGTCTGTGCTGCTTATGCTGAGGCTGTATTGATTTTATTTACCCCTGTTTCTGGAGCCCTTGTAGCCTTACAGAGCTAGATGCTGCTGATTATCTTCGGGGGGGGGAGCCTCCGAATCAGCAGGTTGTCGTCCCGACCAAAACCCCGAGCTTAACGAGCCTTCACCTTGACTGACCCCGCCTTCACCCCATCACGGCTGGCTTTTATTAGGGCACTAAGTGCATCAGGGTTGCAAGACATGGCATTCCGGCGGGCCCGCTGTGTATCGTTGTTTTCGTTCCAGCCTCCATAATTAATTGGCCTTGATGAGCGTAGAGATGGATACTAATTGGTCGGTTAGGGATCTCTTTTTTACTTTATGTTGTAATATGAGGATGACACATAACATTTTAAAATGATTCAGCCTAAATACTGCCTCTGTGGTGACTCCTTATTTTCCACTGTTTTGGCTTGAAAAGGTGAATGTGAGCTGCACTTAGCATAAGGATCTCTAACGTCTTACACCACTTTCAAACCACATCTACATCTGTATATGTGAAAGGACAAAAAAGTGTTACAGTACTTGTTAGTGGTAAGAACTGACTTATACATTATTTTAACCCTCTAGACCCCATTGCACCCAATAGCACCCCAGAGCCCCCATTATCTATTTCACTGCGGTGCCCAGGAATGTCCATTTCAAAATCATCCCCAGTGGATACGGAAAAATCAGGCCTGAGCTTTGTGTTGTAGATACATTAAGTTGCCACCAATAGCCGAAACCGGATATATTCATCATAATATTGAGATCAGAGAGACGCTGGTGTCTCAGGGGAAACATTACATGGAGCTGCTAGGGAGGACTGACTGGGTCGCAAGCTTTTAACATAAGAATTTAGTGGTATTTCTCATATAAGTTGCCAGAAATACTATCGACAACATACCCAGAGAAAACAACCAAGATACTGTGAGTTTTTGTTTTTCTTTTGTTCGAAATCACATCATGTAATCACCGTCAGTGAACAGCAGGACCTGCTCGGCTCTCCTTACCCGAGGTAGCGGCTGTTTTCTGGGGAAAGGTGTGACAAAGAATTAAGTAGTGACGACCAGGGTTGGAAGGGTTACTTGAAAAAATGTATTCCAATAGAATTACTAAATACCTGTTAAACAATGTAGTCAGTAAACGAGTCCAAGTATCAAAATATTAAAATAATGTAACCAAGAATTTGAAGTAACTTTCCGTTACTTTTGGATTACCTCAATATAAAGTGTGATGAAATTGTTTTGCCTAATATTAGCCATTCTTTCTTTTGTTGTGCACACTTGATTGATTGATTGATTGAACTGTGTCACTGATTACATCTTTTTATCTGTGCTGTAATGGAATACAGTTACCTTTTATGTACCTTGATTATGGAATGTATTCTGTTATTCCCCAAGCCTGGTGACGACTGACCAGATCTTTTCCACATATAAGTTGTGAAAAACTCAACCTGCTGCCACACTTCTGTTGCTTGTTCTCATAATATAACTGTGTGGGATAAAGTTTATCTCTCTTTTATTGTAAAAGCCTGGCATTATCCATTGAAGGATCTGTTGTTGTCAGACTCTGAATTGCCGACCCAGAAAGCAAACTGAGAGAAATGTTGTGGATCATATTTGTTATAAAATTGACCTGAAGTTACTTTCTCTTCTTTTAGATAGGCTGGGATTTGTTCTCTCATAGCTGTTTACAGCAGTTTTAGTGCAACTTGTTGTTTAGTCTGGTGTTTTTAGAAATACGTTCAATCAAACTTAGTCTAAAAAAACTACAACTTGAGGAAATTATGTTTTTTTTTCCAAATGGAAACTACTCTTGATTGTCAATTTCTTTCTGTTTTTGAGACAGGCCCATTTGTTTGGATTGAGTAGGAAAATTCTCATTTAAGTAAGGATGCTCAGTGAACTGCAGCAACAATCTAAAATTCTGCTGGAGTCCGGATGGTTAATGGTGTGTTCAAATGGGCTCGTGTTTACCCTGTTTACGAGCTGAGTCCACATGAACGCCCCCCTTTTGTGTTGCACGGACGTAACGTTGTGTACAGGACTTCCATGTTGTAATTACAAGTTCCACTGAGCACAGCATGTGTTTGTTTTTATATTTGATTAGATCATTTCACAAATAATTAGTAATAGGTAATCTGCAGCTACATATAGTCCCATAGTATCCCATAGTCACACCACAAGAGTTAAGGTTTGTGATAAGTCCTCCTTCTCTCCATAGATTCTGGTTGTTTGCCCTGGTATAATTATTCTCCTAGTCCTTCTAAATTATGATGCCACTGTGGAATATTCTTTTCTTAAAACATGCTTGTCCGTGTAGATGAGCTGAGACTGGCAGACAGTCTTCCTCGCTTCTGTAAAGTGCTGAATTCAGTAACTGCTGACTGACCCACTGACTGTCTCTTTAATAAATCCTCAGATTCACCTCTGGTGCAAGGCTGAGCAATCTCCCCTTCTTTTTGTCTTCCGCTAATTAGTCACATATTAGAAATGCAGTGAGAAACAATCTAATTAAGAGGGCCTGACTCAATTTGCTTGTGGAAAGTTCAGTAATGGAGGTGGGGAGAGCGAGGGTGAAACACAAGGGAGAGGTGAAGTGGTGAGAGGGAGCCTAATCTAAGCAATCTATCTCTCCATCTCTAAACCAATTAATGAGTCTCGCCACACAGACATGCAAAGGACAGGCTGATGCGGGAAGCTGCAACCCGTCATGTTTGTTTATTGTGCGCGTCTTTGTGTATGTTCCTACCTGCTGCGAAATGAAACCTATCGAGATCCACCATGCTGCGATGAGAGCGGCGATTAATCAGCCCAAGTTGGACTATACGCGTAAGCAATTCCCTTCTCTGTGAGTGGTGCAAAAACAAAACACACTGACAAAGCAAATGTATGGAGATTAAGTCATTTATCTTCAAGCTAATTTGATTTAATACCTGTAATCGTCTTTTAGACACAGTTTGGGGTGGAGCGCATTCATCTTTTTTTTGTTTTTCTTAATTTTTTATAATTGCATCATTGACCTAACACCTTAAAGACAGATCTATACTTATACATTTCCTTTTCAAGATTGAAGATTTTTTGGAAAATGTAAATTATAGTAGACATGATCTTATATCTTATGTCAGTACTGGTACATACACGTAATCATATTCCTCATTCACAAAGTTTTACATTTCATGCCCTATGGTGTGTACTTTGTGTAGCAGCTTAATACCCCTTTTCCATATGCATGTGCTGACTCAACACGTCAGGCCGGCAGGGCTGAAGGTGTGTCTTGTAACTGAAGACGAGCTCGATAAAGTTCGAGTCAAGCAGCTGTAAAACGCTGGATAAACACTTTGTCTCCTATAAATTCTTCACAATAAAAGTCCCATGTTATTTTGTTATTTAAACGCTTTTATTATGAAGCAGCAAAATCAGGAAATCAGTTACTCAACATGACTCCTATATGGCTGAAACCGAACAAGAAACAGTCAAATAAAGTGGATACCTGAAACTACAAACAGCAACTGGAGGAGAGAAACTTTGAGCCACAGAGATTCAGTTTAAAGCAACAAAAGTCCTGAAAGCTGAGCATGGCGCTGCAGTCCGCTTAAAGGGGCTCTGTGGCCCTGCTCCAGAGAAGGTCCGTCTCGGGCGTGACTCCGACAAGCACACACTTCTGGGTCATGATGATTAAAAGGGATTATGTTTTCATGAGTCTATATATTGTTTTAGGGAAAATGTTGCATATTATGCCTTTAAGGTATAAACCCCATATGATATATCAAAAGCAAGAAATAGAACATTTATTTTGTCAAGCTTTATTTTCACTATGGGATGAAAGCAATGACATGCACATACGCACACACACACAGAAGATTGATTTAAAATACATAATAATGACCTCTGTTGCAGCATCGATTCATTTAAATGAATAAAAATGCATTAAACTTTACTTACCAGCAGCAGTGACGAAGCGTGCATTCTTATAGATTCATCAATATTCACTATGCTTTACTTAGCACATCCCGTACAGTAATAACCTATGATACTGCATGGACCTTTATAGTATACTGTATAGATAGTCATAATGTATTATAATCCCCATGAGTCATTAGTTTATAACTAGTCAAAAGCATCTATAAGACACATGAACTCATAATTCATTGCAAAACCACATAATGTTGATATAGTGCATCAGAAGTTATTAATGTGGTTTTCATAGAAAGTGCGACCAAAAAGATGATTCAAAAAGATCCTAGATTTATTCTTTTACTTTCTGCGAGGTGCATTTTGGGACAACGGTTGTATTATAAGAGCTTTTAAAGAGACCAGCTTTTAATGATCCATCACAGCTCGCCAGAATGTTTTAGCGGTCATTATTTATTTTAGTATTTCATTTTTTTACCCCTGTTTTTCTTTTGGTCCACACGAAATGTCGAGGTAAAGGAAAAATGTAAATTCAGTAGCTGTTAATATCTGAGCTTTAATAGTTTCTTGAATTATGCATAACTGTACAGAAACAGATTTAAGGGGTTATCTAATGTAAAAGGGCAGAGGGGTTGTATTTTTGGCAGACTGTTTCCCACTATCGTTATATTATTCAAGGAAAGATATTCAAATTGGTTTAGCAGAGAGAGGGAAGGAAGCAACACACAGTGCACAAAACATCATGGAACTTGATTAACAAGCTTTTTAAGTACTCTCATTACAGAACATCTCTATTTAGAAAACCCTTTAAAAGGCTGATCTACTTTATTGTCCTGTTATATTACGGGATCATAATAAAGGTGCATAATAATTATAACTAATAGCGAACACTTGTTTACCTGCATTCTGTAGATTTTTTATGTGCAAATTTGTACTTTAGCTCACTAAATTAAGCTTAGCTAAGCTTTATTTGTGGGAAGAAAACATTAGACAACATAGAAATAAGGGCTCCAAAAGGGTTCTTCTTTATGGAACCCTGAAAAAGGGTTCCTCAAGGGTTCTTTGTAAGCCTAAGGGTTCCATAAAGAACTTTTTTTTTTATCAAAAGAACACTTTTTGGAAGAAAAAAAAAGCTCTTGAAGGATCATTGAAATCCTTGAAACTTTTTTGTCAAGGGTTCTGTGAACCATAACTGTGAACTAACTGGGCAGAACCTCCTCTCTCTGGAGTTTTATGGGCAGAACCTCCAGAGAGAGTTCTGGGTGAAGGCATTACACCACAGAAGGGTTCTCCTTGCAGAACCACTTACTGTATAGGGGGGCTCGGGGTGAAACCTCTCACAGATGGTGCTAGATATAACTCTTTATGTCTCTGAACAGGTTCCAAGTGGAACCTTTCTAAAAATGTATCAGGATCCAAAAAAGGGTTCTCCTGTGGACAAGCTTCACGGTTCTAGTTTGCACTTTTATTTCTAAGAGAGTAAGATTAGTTACCAAACCAGCAAACAACGCTTCTAAAAGTTAACTAAAAAAAAGTATTTTACTTTGCGAACTGCTAGAGCATGACTCATAAATGCAACAATGCCTCCAGGAAACTATACAATAACAGTATGCAGCCTCAAAAGCAATGGTTACAATCTGCAATAAAAGTCTTTTGCTACTTTCATGGTTTTATTGGGGGGATAAATGCATGTGTTGAAAATATTGAGGGCAACATATCACCTGTGTTCCCCCAACATCTTCCCCAACAAATCTATGACGAATAGAAAATTATGTTCATAACTGACATAAAATTATAATAGTGATAGGCGGTGTCACCTTACATCATCTAAAAGTTCAAAATCAAGGCACAAACCACATAATGCACATAGTCTGCTGCTAGCTTAGCTGCTTACTCATAATAGCTTCTGAACTTCTGACAGTATGTCGGCATTTTTCTTTCATTTCCAGCCCATGTGGTGCCTTGCAAGAATGACACATCAATAAAAATCAATCACATATTTATGTACAGAATCATCACAGTTCACAGCTGAGTGGTCTCGGTCTTGAATATCTATTTTTTTATCTGCATCTCCAGGAGTGAAGCAGATTCGAGAGGTGAAATCAATACAGAATTAAAGCGTTCTCTGAATTGACCAGGTTAGTCTTTTTGTTGGGGAAAAAAAGGATCCTAACTTTTTTTTTCTTTTGTAACCTCCAGCTTTCTTCCATTACAGCAGCATGTTTATCGATTTGTTATGTCATGTTTGTCAAAGCTAAAACATCTATGTGATCTTCAGTGGGAAAAAAAAAGTCAATTTTCAATGCATATACAGTACAAGTCTTTATACTTATTTCAAAGGCCAGTATATTGTTTTTGTTTTGTTTTTTTTCCTTTTTGTGGAGAGAAATTCTAAAATATATCTCGGGACCATGATCCGACTTTAACCAGCTTTCTACATTTTACCCTCCCTGCCCAGTTTGTGTCTTTGCCCAAGCAAGGAAATCCTATCACAGAGCTAAAATGTCAAAAAGGTGCTACTGTCATGTAACTCCCTCAGCGCGCTGTGACTTTTCTTCATTAAAAAGACATGAAAGTCTGTTTCCAGAGCTCTGAGAAAAGAACACGTTAAGATGACAGACTCACGGGCGTAATTAACTGCAATAAAAGGTATAAAAATGTGTTCTTGTTACGACGCAGAGCTGCACGGCACATACTGACACAAGTGATACATGGACAAAGGTCATATCAGTGCAAATACAAGCCGGTGAAAGCAAGGTCCTGCATTCAACGCAGGCCTATTAATACATGTACTGTGCAATCACTGTAAGGTTCTTTTTAAATTGTCAGGTAGTTACAGTATGTGCACTGTTATTAATTAAGGTATATTTCCCATCTGATCTGATGAATTGGTTGAGAGTTCACGTTTAATTAACATTCGCACACATGGCTCGGATGGCGTCCCTGTGTAGTTTCTTGGCTTGCTGCATCATGCGTGTATTATTATTAATATTATTAGGCTGGATTTCTTTCAGCCATCCAGAGCATGAACTTTAACTGGCAAGCTTCATTCATTTTGGCACCAAGTCCAATTTCTAAGGAGAGAGTCCAAGAAAGAAAAGGGTAATGGATGGACTGTCTGAAGGTCACTGCACTGCCCGCTAATGGGTAAAGCGTTCCCCGAGGTCCCACTGAATAAGTCCCTGTTCTAGAACAGTGATTTCCTACAATGAAGCAAAATTAGGAGGAATCCAGTGGAAGCCCAGGGGAAAAGAAGCTATAGGTTGAATTCTTGGCCTACAATGTATTGTGAACATTACCACCCAACGTGTCTCAGCACAAGGTCAATGTAATAGCACCGAGCATCATTGCATACTGGTAAGAGCTACAGCCTCATTTTGGAGCCTTTTAAATCTCCTACAGCTGTATTGTCCAACAACAACAAAACTGTGCGGTGGCAGGTGAAAAGCGTTGCCAGTGATTACAATGACCTCCAAGGTCAAAGGGGATCGGACCCTAAATGGAAAACAGGGGTTTTAATCCACCACACATGGTGGGTGGTGAATCCAAAACAATTTGCCAGCTAAGTAAACAGCCAAAGGCATGTTGCACACACTGCCAAAACACTGTGTCCAAAATCTAGCCAAAATAATTAGAAAAAGGCAAAGACAAAGAGAGGGGGAGAAAAAGAGAGGGGAGTCTTAAAGGGATAATTCGGATGATTTGAAGTCAGGTTATATGAGGTATTTGTTGATACTCAGTGTGTTAGCTACAGTAGATGGCAGTCGGCACGCCCCCAGTTTGGAGAGGCAGAGAGGAGCACCAGCATGGAAGATAAGCAATGAACTGCTGTGGACAGAGTCAGCAACAATCCATGTCAGGTGTGTGTGTCAAAGTGTGTGCTATATTTATAACATTTTCATCGCTTTACGTTGCCGTCAGACAGCCTTTTTTTGATGGGAAACTGCCTTTATATAAGCAAAATATCGCTTTCTCCAAACCAACCAAACTCCACAGGTGAAATCGCTAATTTTATCTTGCACAACATGAGTTGCTCTTCTCCTGCTGGCTTGATCTGTTTGTTTGTTTGTGTTATTATCTGACTTCAGTGTTTTAAAGGGTTTAGTTTGGATTCACCAAAGTCACACAACAATACAAACAAACTAACAGATCAATGCAGCCGTAGAGTAACTGCACCTGTGTTGTGTGAGGTGAAATTACTGATTTTGTCTATTGAGTATTGGTTGTTTTTGATAGAGTGATTTTTGGCTCATATAGCAGCGATTTTCCATCTGAAAAGGCTGTCTGATGGCAAAGTAAAGCAGAGACAATATTCTAAATACTTAAACTGATGTTTTTTGTTTTTTTCAGTCAAACCTTTTTTGGTGGCTAAAATACATTTTATTGCTGATGCTGTCCACAGTAGTCCAGCTTTTGTGCTTGTGCCCTTCTCCGCTTCTCCAAAATCAGAGCATGTCGACTGCCATCTATACACTAACTATCAATAAATACCTCATAAAACCCCACTTCAAATAATCTGAGCTATCCCTTAAACTGTTCAAAATGTAGGGAGCCAGCCTGTATATTTGCAGGAAGATAACTGCTCATTTTAATGGCAGTCTTATTGTTTTGGACAGTCTGATACATTGACCTCTGTAATAAATTCATGAAGGCTACGGTATAATGTTGTGTTTTTGTGAAAACCCGAGAAGTGTTATTTCAACTTTATGGTCATTTTATAGGCTGCACTGGCAAGAGAGTGTATTTGTCAGGGCAGAATCCACCTGCACGGTGTATAGACTAAATGACTTTGTTGCAAAGTACTCTTTGAGACCCTGTTAGTGGTGAGCAAGTTACTTGTAAAATGTAATCATCACTCACTACAAAAAGAAGTATATTAC
>JAJHUR010077818.1:0-13512 GCA_027495735.1 Lutjanus campechanus | reverse complement strand
TAGGTTTAGACAATGGTATTGTTGGTAGGGTTATCTGATGGTATTATTAGCTAACAGTAGGGTTAGTTCACAGTAGGCTTAGTTAATGGTAGGTTTAGATACTGGCATTGATAGCAAACAGTAGGGTTTGCTAACGGTAGTGTTAGTAAACAGTAGGGTTAGCTAACACTAAGGTTAGCTGATGGTATTATTAGCTAACAGTAGGGTTAGTCAGTGTTATTGTTAGCTAATTGGTTAACTAATTATAGTGTTAGTTAACAGTAGGATTAGTTACCAGTAGGGTTAGCTAATGGTAGTATTAGTTAGTAGTTAGTTAACAGTAGTGTTAGTTAACAGTTGGGTTAGCTAACAGTGGGTTACCCGACCGTATTGTTAGCTAAAAGTAGGGTTAGTAACAATAGTGTTTGTTCACAGTAAGATTATCTAATGGTAGGTTTAGACAATGGTATTGTTAACCAACGGTCAAGTTAGGTAATAGTAGTGTTAGTTAACAGCAGTGTTAGCTGATGGTAGTGTGAGTTAACAGTAGCATTAGCTAACGGTAGGGTTAGTCGATAGTATGGTTAGCTAACAGTAGTGTTAGTTAATGTTAGTGTTTGCTAACAGTATTGTTGGCTAACAGTAGTTTTAGCTAAGTTGTTGCTCTTTTATTGCTTCTACACAGTTGATGCTGGATGTGACAGGCACTGTGTCTGCTGTCTTGTTAACACTTGTAAATTTCTCAAAGTATTTGGATTTCTCCACAGATAAAAACAAAACAACAACCTCTGACTCATCTGCCCATTGTTGTTTTTACAATTTTTTTTGTACGATTCAATGTATGTTTCAATGAGATAACAGACATAAAAGTTCATAAACTATGTTGGATTGAGAATTTAGAATTTCCTAACCTGAAATAAAATTGGATGAAGATAAAATTAAAGTTAGTTGGGGTTTTCTTCTGTAATGCCAAACTGGGAAAAGTCCCATTTATAATCTTCCAGTCTTAAGACTTGTAATATAAGCTGGTGTTTAGGACTGTCCTCGGTGGTCATGACTGATGCCTTATGACTCCTACCTGTCCAGTTTGTTGCATGATTTCAGCAGCAGGAAGGAAGCTGGGGGCCAGGAAAGATTCCCTGACTCGTTGACCTCTGTCAGCAGACACAGTGCTGCTGGATACAGGCAACATCTGGAGGAACACCTGTGCTCATACAAATCATATCAAAGGTAAGCCTGTGCCATATGGTACCTTTTATTGTCGATCAGTATGTCTTTGGGTCACTGAGGGTTAAACCAAAAAGTGAAACAACTATATAGTTTGTCAGGCTGCCTGTCTCATAGACTTTCCATGAAGACAACCATTGTGTTGCTTCGAGACAGGGCACAAAATTAGCACCAGCCACCTACCAAAAGCTGGTAATCTATTGATTGCCTGGTAAAATGTGAACATTCACTATCCATTTGGCCAGTGGAGGGAAGAGGGCTATTATGAGGGCCCCTAGTGCACACTAGTTGCTTGTAATGGAGCAAACAGACCATTAGGCATATTTTACCAACAATGTGTCGGATTTGACAGATTTTACTTTGTCATTCAGAGATTCTCTGAAGTCTGTTAGTCAGATTTCAGAGATTTTGTGCCTAAACAAGAAGTAGCGACCTTATTATGTCATCACATGATCAAATAGATCTGTGCTATTGGACAACATCAACATACATATTACCCAGCAATCATCATTGCATATTTGTATATAACAAAAATAGCAAAGACAATAAGAATTTATTCATTTAATTGAATATTTATAGTTTTCTCAAATAATTTATGTGGAATAAGCATACAATGATGAGAACCATGATGGAAACAGATCTTGTCTTTCATGTATGGCATCATTTCTAATTCAACGTGACTTATTTGAACATCAGCATTTTTACACTTGCAAAAGCTATTATTTGTCCAGCACCCCTATTCCCAAACTGGGATACGTGTACCCCCAGGGGGTAGGCGGTATATGAAAATAATGTGATTTGCAAAATACAAGTATAGGCTATGTGTGGAAAACAATTTAAGACTCAGACTCTCTTAATCTCTTAATTCAGCCAAATGGAGTTACATGCATCCTCTCAAGCACATCGTCCTCGTTAACCTTTGTTGTATTGCACACATTGTTTAAAGTGGATTTTATATAAAGACTGTATATGTAAATATGTGTGGTGGGGGCTTACAAATATGAAAATAAATGAAGCCATACAGGACTGTAAAAAGCTTGGTAAACACTGGTCGAGCACACTAATTTAGGGCCTGCTGTCAAGAGTTGCTTTGCAAATGAATTTCCTCTGAGAGGTGTGAAAACAAGCTAAAGATACTCGCTTAGTCATGCCACAACACTTTGTAATATTAATGCAGGTTTAAAGTTGAAGGAGGTCCAACAAACAGTGGCAATACTCCAGCAATTGTGGTTGCAAAAATAATGAATATGATCAGGACTTCATTTCAGATCTGTCAGTCTTGGAATTTGTGGCATTCCTAAAAATCACATACAGTTCTTAAATGTATGAGCCAAAATGTCAAATAAAAGCCACACATTGTTTTTCTTGAACTGCAGCCCATATGGCTACAATGTCTTTTTCATCCCTGAGTAATGTAGATAAATATACAGACATTTGTTGAATTAACAGTCTGTCTACAGTAGGTACAGCTCCCAGGCAACAACATTAAATCCAGCTGCATGAGATCTTTCTCTGTTCCTGCCATGACGAGTGTGGACAGCAGGTCACAGCGAGGTGATGGCCAATCTTACCCACAGGTTGACAGAATAAGGAAAAAGACAAATTGAGTGTTCAGTGTTTAAAATAAAAGGTGCATTGTGCGGTGCTGGAGCCGTCCTGAGACATGCATAGCTTGTAGAAAAACGCTGTATCTAGGCCAATGTCATTACCAGATGTGAGACAAGGGGGCTGACTTCCTGTGGCGCTTCTTCGAGAACTGTTCTTCCACTCACACAACCTCAAGAAATACACACAGACACACTTACTGTAACGGGGCACACACAGTTAGAATAAACCAAAAACTCTTTAGAATCTTTTAAGAAAACATTTTATTTCTTTTATGAAAAGAAAAGTTAAGTTTGCTTACCTTTTCTTTATACAAAATAGATATAATTTACAATACAGATGATATGAAAAGTCTTCAGAAATACAAAAAAGTTCACTACATGAATTACAGTACAAAAACAAGCACACTTCCTCATTTATTGATTAAGGTCCAAAAGACTGCACTAAAAAACATCTGTATAAAAACTGACTGATGTTAAAACTCATTTCATAATAAGAAAAATTCAGTACCTTAAACTGGAAACACTTTGTTAACATGATGGATGGTGGCAGGAAGTACTGGAATAATTGCACTGATTCTGCATGATTTAGCTTACAAGTGCAGGCAAATTCTTGTCCTTAAAAGTCTTGATGCAGCTGGATGATGATTCATTACATCCACATCTTTTGAAGTAATAATTTATGGAGTTTATACTGACAACTTGTGCGATAATCAAATATCAGCATGCCAGGTTGGAAAGAAAGCCCCCTTCTTAACCTGTAAGTTAATCAGATTATATGATGGCATTTTGGTGTTTGTCTCCTGCAGCAGTTTTCCTGCAGATGCCAGACTGACATTTAAACAAATCGGACCCAAACCCCAACGAGTTTCCACTTGGTATCAGATAGGTTTACCATCTGTCATTTCAAAACAGTGGGGGATTTTAATGTTGTGGCTCCCTCCCACAACTATGTCACGACTTTCTTCACTGAGCTGTGTTTATAAGAATCAGTTAAGAGTGAGTGCCACCTCTGTCTTTCCTGTTATCTGTCTGTTTCCCTGTAACTGCCCCTGCACCACATACACAGGTATATATAAGGGTGCTCTACACTGTTTTATCTGAGCAAATCTAGCACACCATGGGGCTTTCGAACCAGCGAAATACAGGTGTCTGCACATGCACAGATTGCACTCTATACATATTAGAAGTGTTCATGCTGCATTTACTTTGGGTTATTTGAAGTGTGGTTGCATGACGTACTTATCCATAGTCAGCGTATCAGATGGAGGTTGGCACACCCCCAGATTGAAGCAGCAGAGCAGAGTACCAGCACAGAAGCTAAGCAGTGTGCTGCTTTCACCAGGGCCAGAAGCAAGTCAGTTTGATTGTGTGATATATTTAGAATATTTTCACGGCTTTACTTTGCTGTCAGACAGCCTTTTCGGATGGGAAACTGACGTTATGTAAGCCAAATATCACTCTGCTTCTGTTAGCTTGTTTATGCTATTGTGTAACTTTTGTGGAAGATGAACCATTTTTGATGAATAGTCAATGTAGTGATTTTGGGATTCTCTGTATTTAAGTTGTGAGGAAGGAAGATGACTGTAAGTTTGAGTGTAAAATCAATGGGACATTGCGATCAGGAAGGCTACTGTGCTACACATTGTTAACATCTGTAGAAGGAGTGATTGAATCAGCATTGTTATGGAATCAGCAACTGTTGTTCTTTGTATATAAGGCCAGACACTGTCAGGACCTTCAGAGAACACTATGCTTGAGTCTTCTCTCCATGCTGCATGAAGTAAAGAGATTTGATTCATCACACCGTCTTGGTAATTCTTCAGAGAACTAGCAACTCTCACTATTTAGACGAAGAATTTTTCCACACTTTTTAAAAAACCAAAGTCACATAATAACACAAACTAACTAACAGATTAAGGCAGCTGCAGACCTGCAACTCCTGTGTTCTTTGAGATAAAATTGTTTTTGCTAAAGGAGTTTTGTTGCCTTGGAGCGAGCGATATTTGGCTTACACAATAGTGCTTTCTTGTTAGAAAAGGCTGTCTGACCACAAGATAAATTGGTGAAAATATTCTAAATATAACAGATTTAAACTGATGTAAATTTTTTGTTAGGTAACACTTTTTTAAGTGGCTTGAGCACATTTTGCTGCTGACCCTGTCCACAGCAGTACATCACTGGTGGTCCTCTCTCCTTCTTCAAACTGTGAGTGTGCCAACCTCCATCTACTGACCATCATAAGTGCCTCATACAACCTCACTTCAAATAATCTTAAGTATCTCTTAAGGCACTTGAATAAGAAACTGCAAAAACACAAAAATCCAACCATGATCATTCACCTTTAACCCAGCAAGTCTGGTGGAAAATGATACATTTTTTCAGTCACAAGAGTCTTTGGATTTATTGAAGTCTCTTTCCAGGCTTCGACACAAACTACAAAACCACAGGAAAAATGAATCCAAGGCTGCTGCATTCATTCATTGTGATATTTCAGTGCAAATTAGTTAAGGAGACTCATCACTAGCATGTGCTCATAAAAAAGTCTGTTTGCTTGTTCACATTTGAGTGGTATCCTTATGGCAGTATCCTTATGGAAGTATGTAACTGCACCTCGTCTTACTTGTGATTTAGACATTTGTCTAAATACGAGTCTCTTGCGTGTAATATTTCACACACACTGTTTCTGGCTCTGCTCCAAATGTGAGACTGCCACGACTGCTCTCCTCTTTATAGAAGATGTGCTACATGTCCTCTGTTCAGTGGGAAACCCATTCACACATTTAACCAGTCAGTATTAGATCTTATGACTTGAAGAGTTTGGGGTAAAGGGCCTTGATAGGCGATGGGGTGGTGATAGCGTTCCCAGAGGAGATGGTCGTCTCCTGTCCGCCCTCTAGCTTCTGGGACGCCACCTCAGTCTTACTGAAGCTGCACTCCAGGAAAGGCATCCCGATCTTCTTCACCTGTCCATCTCTGGTCATGAGACACGGCCGACAAAGCAGCCTCAGAATAGCTCTCCTCATGTCCTTGCTGGTAAGAGTGTAGATGATGGGGTTGAGGAGCGAGTTGACCATGGCTACTCCCAGGAAGTAATCAGCCTTGTAGAGTAGGCGACAGCTGCGGGTGGGACAGAAAAAGTCCAGGAGGAGGAGGAGGAAGAGGGGCAGCCAGCAGGCGATGAAGACACCCAGCACGATGGTGACTGTCTTGAGGAGAGCAATGTACTTCTGTGACTTCCTTGCCAAGCCCTTCCTCATGCTGCCTGACAGGCCCAGCCGCTGGCGCTGTGTGTTGGTGCGGACGATGCGAAAAACTCTGGCGTAAAGCACCACGATGGCTAAGAGCACCGCACTGAACACAGACACGCAGAAGAGGATGTAGCTGTTGGCGTAAAGCGGGAGCACTGTCGAACACTGGTCCAGTCTGTGGATGCAGTTCCATCCCAAAATTGGGAGGACCCCCAAAAACCCTGCCAGGGCCCAGCTCGCACCAATCAACGCCAACATCCGCCCCCGTTTTGCCCCATGGTATGGCCTCATAGTCACCATAGTAACATGCCGTTCAATTGCAATGGCCAACAGACTAATTATAGAGGCAGCCAGAGTGATGAAGACCCCTCCCTCCCTGAGGAACCATAGCAACGGCGTCAGTTTCAAAGTATTAGGTCCGGACATGATTATGTTGGCCATGTATGTAATCCCAGCCAGCAGATCAGACAGGGTCAGGTTCCCCAGCAGGTAATACATAGGCAGGTGGAACTTCTTGTTCCTCCAGATGGCGATGAGAACCACCGCGTTCTCCAGGACGATGAGGAGACACACCACCAGGAAGGCGATGCCCTCGGGTTTGAGCCCCTCACGGTAGCGGTCTTTCTGCAGCAGCTTGCCGGTGTAGTTGTAATGCTCCAAGATAACAGATTTGTCCAGGTACTCCCAGAAGAACTGCAGGCAGCCATGAGAGGAGGGAGTAGGGGAGATGGAGAATGTGGGTGTAGAGGGGGGAGTCCCTGCATGAGCAGAACTTGAAGCCTCCATTCTTAATGTTGCTTTTCTTCTTTTCTGCCTGCAGTCAGTGGCTATAAAGTCATTGTTAGTGGCATCCTTTTGGCAGCAGGAGCTGTGAAGAATTTGTCACAAAGAAACGTTTGACCTCCTTCACTAGAATCCCTGGATCTTTCGTTTTTGGCCAGAAGACGGTGCTGTTGAGCTCTGTTTGTCCTGGTTGGAGGGTCCAGATACTGCAGAAAGACATGACAGAAAGGATGCAGAAGCACTTTAAAACATTACATTCCTAAATTAAAGTGAGCAAATTAACCTTGCATGCATTTTGAAACACTTTAGAGTTATGTTATGCTGACATTTAAGATATTTTAGCCACCTACAAAACATTGAGTCACGAATCAATTAATCACAATTCCACAAAAACCAAAGCATAGGCTGGTGGTGGGGAGAATACTAAAACCGAGAGTGTCTACATCTTACTCTGACTGTAAACTTTATTAGAGGAAAGATAAGCTGAATGGACACTTTCCTATGACATGTGTATAAACTGAGTTGATATGAATCTTAAACTGCAGTCATAACCTCAACAGTTCCATTTCAACAAATGAAACTGAGCAATTATTGCAGAATGTTATACTAAGGTTGCAGATCACTTTAATGTCAAACAAACATTTAGTCTTTTCACTGTGTTTAAAGTGTGCGTCAGTCATCGTAAAGGTTGTTAGTCAGGAACCATCACAACACTTTGACACACATGCAGCTGCTTTTACTCAGTTTAGATGAGGTGTTTCTGAAGTGGCCCACACATGCAAATACACTTAAGGAGCATGTCCAAAGTTTATGACCTTTGCAAACCATAATCAGAAATACAATATGTTGAAGGTTGTGGTTCAATTATCTTAGCTTACACTCTTGGGTGATTAGGGATGCATTCCTCTGAGTCTCTGTCGCGTGAGAGAATGTTTTTCTCGCTTCCTTGAGTCATATGTTAACATTTAACAAATGGTCTGGAGACTAAGCCATTCAATCTGTTGCCAAGAATTTGGGAGAAACTTGTCCATATTGGACCAAACAGCTGAGTGTTGGGTCCCACAATAGTACAGACTGAATCTACGCCATGGATGAAAATATGAATGGAGATCATGAATGAAAACCGGTATCTGTAGTGCCAAATATACATGAAGAGATGTGACGGAGAGAATATGTGTGTCATGATTAAAATCATCTGATAGACTTACAATAGTTAAAAAAAAAGTTTTTGTGACTTTTACACTATATATTGCTTATAGTTTAACCTTTAACCTTTAATAAGTTTGAGCAACCTTTCTTTTTGTCAGGTGTAAATAGCATCATAAAGAAATAGACTGATCACAGTAAAATTTTCTATTAATAAATCACAAAGAATCATACAATTCTAAAGGTAGTGATTATGTTTAAGTTAAGATAATACTTCACTGATCCTACACTGGGGAAATTTGCAGTATTAATGCAACAGAGGGCGTAGCAAAAAAGAAGCATCAATAAAAAGGCAATAAATAATAAATAAGTAAGCAAGCAAGACGAAAAAAAGCGATAGGATATAAACAATAAACCGGCACCTAACTTTCTGTTATGACCCTGACACAAACATATAAAAATAATCTACGACAAATTTGCCAATAATAATATCATCATCTATCACAAATTTCATCACACGTACTGCACACCTCGCAAAAAATTACCTTGAAATCGTTGCAATGTTGCCTTTATCCTGCACTTCATCTGCCTTTCAGTGAGGAGAATCCAAACAAGAGCACCAAGTGACTCACAGTCAAACTGACAAGGCAGAGGGAGTGAAGGGAGACCTAAGTTTAAACATGCAACAGCTCAAAAGGGGGCTGGTCTTTACCCAAACTCTCAGTCTCTCCCCCTCACATTCTCACATTCTCATATCCTCTCTCTGTCTCTCTCTCTCTCTCTCTCTCTCTCTCTCTCTCTCTCTCTCTCTCTCTCTCTCTCTCTCTCACACACACACACACACATTAACAGACATTTGTGTGTATTATTCAGCTGCACACTAAAAAGTTCTTTAAAATCTGTTATTGATGGCGGATAGATGAGGGGGAACTGGAGAGATCATTACATTAGGATCTTATTGATGCTGTAATCAGCGGCTCAGATGATGAGACTTCATGTCATGTCATCAATCTACATCCTAACACAGATGGCAGATATAAATTGAATCTTTCTGACATCATCATGGAGGTTCCTGTATTCTATGTACAATGAACATGATCACACCAAAGCAGGGTTTCTGCAAAACTCTAAAATATAATGATATGAATTTTAGACTTTTAAATGTCATACATTTTGACAAGTCCTAAAAATTGTTTGGATTACAAAGTTAATGTTACTTTTATAAAGCTGCATCAACCTCAGTTTCACTCTTAAATGTGGTTTTGGTGAGAATTTGTATTGATCACAGTGTAACAACTAAAAAACTAAACAAGCATGGAATCAGTAACCACTAATGCAAACTGTGAAGCCAGGTCAGTATTTATCAGAACACTCCCAACTAGAATGTAGTGATGTGATGTGTGGGCTAACATTTTGTCCCACCAAAAAAAAGCTACTTCTAGAAGTAATACGTTAAAAGTGTTTCTGTTAACGTTACTTTTAACTAATACAGGTAAGTGCAAGTTCAGCCAGATCTGGCTCAAGAACAGTGCATTTAGTGCTTGGTTGAAGATGCCTGTTGAAAATAATAGATTTGAAGCCAGGGAAGTCAGAAAAACATAAAATGCTAACAGCAAACAACTGCCATTATCACCCAATATAACTCCTGCAACTCTGGCATGAAACTTCCTGACTATGTCTGCATTAAAAATACGTAGTTGTGATCTAGACTTATAACATGCTGGTAACTAAATGTCAGTCATATAAAACTGAAGACATGGGTGAGCTGGTTAAAAGCAGGTTCCCTGATTCTAGCAGGGCTAAAACCTACTTTTTTGGCAGTATGGACACAAAATAGATCTTAAATTGTTGTTAAAAAATGGCCTACAGTTTTACTTGTTGACCCCTCAGAAATCCTAGAAAGAGTTTCACCAGGCTCCATATTGCATTTTTCATGTAATATGTAATATCTACATGCAATATACTGTGTTATTGCTACAAAAAGATTTTTGCCAATGTCAACTGCAAGGAAACAGGAAACATTTGCCAGACCACAAAAGTGACATTATCAGAAAGTGCACAAGAACAATATATAAAATATTAAATTATGAGGAAGTGCTGTTAATTTCCAGGTGTTCCCGTATTCTAAATAAACACAACTTTTCTAAGAACTAAAAAGGAAGTAGTCATCATTTTGCTGGAAGGACCCATTTTGAAAAGACACTGTTCAATAACACTGACTCACTGAGTCTACTGGAATGTGGACTCCAAGGTTTTGTGTTACTTAAATTCCTTAGAATTTAGACTTATTGCTCCCACAGTTATCTATTCTACAATCCCTACTTATGTAGCGAGGGAAGCGAATTCACATGGTTTATTCAGTAATGATGACAACCCAGTTCCCAGAGCCTGTCAGTGATGTTGCAACAAGCTTTGACATGCTTCAGCAGCTCACCTGCGAAGCCTCCCTGCAGGGCCTGCAGCAGGCTTATCAGGACAATACAAAGCAGGGGAGAGGTGAGAGGAAGCCTTGCATAAAACTTTTATTGGTTTGTTGTATGTTTCGAAGTCAGTGCCTGGTCAACATATGGCCCATACAGCACATGTTGTCCTGATTGCACATTCAGAAACACAAACTCATTGTTCCCTGAGCACATCCGAAAAAACTGGGACTTTGCATTTACAGTTATGCCTCTATTACTCAGATAAATAGCTCATTCACTTTCTGTACTCATAGTGTTTGACAGTTGGAAATCCTGCTCTTTATCCGGCTGCTCCTCTGATTCGTTACACTGCAGTGTTTGGCTATTCAAACAGAGGTTTCCTTCAGCTAAGCCTGTTTGTTGTCGGATTACCTGGTTTAGCTGAGGAGTCCTCTGGCTCCTGTGTGTGTGTCTGTGTCTGACTGACTGTGGGAGATACACAACCGTTTTTGTTTCTCAGGGTGGGAAACTCTTACAATTAAACTCAGATGCTGAAACAGAGGGCAATGTGAAATGTGATTATTGAACAGTTATCGGTGCATCTTTCTGGATCAAAATTTTTGATTTCTATACATGATTTATTTTTTTCTCACTGTGCAAAAACTTGATACTTTTTAAATGTAATATACTTGTAATGATCCATAGTTTGTTTAGTGAGACACAACTTACATACACACTAGCCTTTAAGCCAAGCGCTGCCAGTCAGATTGAATCCATCTGCAGTTGTTCACACTTCTTCAACAAAACTCAACACGTAGCCCAGCTTAGAACATGAACACAGCACAATGCACTTCATTATGTTTGATCATTCAGTTGATCCTGCCCCTTTTTGCTCTGTGCTCCAGTGACAGTTAAGCAAGCTTGGTACCCAGCAGGACCTCTGTCAACTTTTTCCTTTCCTGGCTAACAAGTTAGCGAATGACTGATGTATATTAGTTAGTTGGTTGGCTAGAGCTTTGCTAACTCTTGCTATCAGATGTAACTCCCTTGCTAATGATTGATGTAGATTAACTAGATATTTAGCCAGCGAGCAAAAACATTGCTATTTAGTTGCTAGTGTTTTGCTAACCTTATCTAACTGAAGATGTGACTATACATATGGCACTTTTAAAGGGTCCCCAGCAACATCTTGTAACCATCTTCAAAATGCTTTCCTTTTTTAGCCTAGCACTTAGCATATTTTAGAACAGAAAAATGGAAAGGAGAAAGTTGGTTGAGGTTCCAAGAGGAGTGGATAAGCTGTAAGGAACGTACAGGCTGGTCTTACAAAATTGTTACAGGAAATCTCCCCCCACCCCCCTCTTTGTTTCTTTCTCTGCCATCACTCCTCCTCCATATTGTACTCTGTCTCACTTTGTGTCACATGGCCTTCATCAAAACTTTGTGTTCTTGTCTGACAAGGTCAAGTGCCTGCTGCTCGGGCTGATAATGTCAGTTGAATGTGACAGCTGGCATACTGACACACATCAGCGAATCAATAGATCAAACAGTCATAACACGCTGGGCCAACTTATTGAAAACATGCTCGGGGCTTTGTACTAAAAACAGGATCAGTCCAAGCCGTTGAAATAAAAACATGAACTTTGCCCATCACAAAGCACAAATACAGCCTGTTGGCGTCACTTGGAAACTGAAAGGTTGTTGTGTTATTTAATGTATTGTATCCAGTAATTATTGTTCCTGCCCACAAATGAATGTGTATAGTAGGCTTACATAATATCTGCATGCATGTGCATGCATGCTGTTTGTGAAGCTAGTAAAGTTCACCCAGAAGCTGGTGGGTGAACTTTCTCCAACTGCTCTTTGGCTCTGTAAGGTTTTGAATGTATGTGTGTATAAATATACTGTATGTCTCACCACCACTGCCTGCTGTCTGTGCCACTGTGTGTAGAAGGGGAGCCCTATCAGGAGATCATTAAAGAGTAATATCCTGTAGGAGTGAGTGCAGAAGCCTCACATCAAAGAGTCGGAGAGAAACAGGAGTCTGACACTGAGGATGAGTGGTCTAACAGACGGACAGGACTCACACAACTCTGCACAGGAAGGAAACGCTGTCCTCTTTCATCTCTCCTTCTTGATTATCTCTGTTACTCTGTCTTATCCCAGGTTTTCCTGTTACTATTTTGTCTCTATCTTTATCACACATTTCCTGCATGTTTTTATACTTCACTTGAAAATTTGCCCCTTTTTTAGTCTGTGTTGATGGTAAATGTAGTCAACTGAAACAATAATTTCCTCAATGGGAGCTATACTGCCCAAAAGTGACTTCTCCTGCAAAATCTGCACTTCTTCCTGCATCTAGTGACATCACTGGGTTATTCGACTCAGATATTTACACTATACACTTTTTGCTCTGTGTTGGTCTCTACTGCCACTATGTTTACCAGCTAGTCACTGACTGTGTCTGCTATTTGCAGCTGCAGTTACTTAATCAGAACTTTTTCCACTGAAAACAGCTACCTGGTCGAATGATGAAAGCAATGAGACTGAACTGAAACAGTGAAGATGCATATTATAAAACCAAAACAGTGAGCTGATAGACACTAAAGTGCTCCATAATGCTGAGGAAGACTACAGAGACAGAGGAAAATTATCTGCATATCAGGCGCCTTTAACATTGTAAGCTGTAATTTTTTCCATTCTTGCTGTAAATCACACGTCACATTAAACTGAAAAACACTTGTGGGGGTTGGCTGCAAACTAAACCATACTAACAGTATTTTTGGTAGATCTGAGTGCTTTAAAGAGCAACTTTTGCACAGGTGTCAACATTACCCAGCCCTATTTTCATCATGTTTTTTTATGCTCCACTTTCTGTAGGCTACAGCAACACTAGAAACACACTTCACATGGATTTCCCTCTCTGAAATTCTTAACGCATGTTTTTGGACACACACACACACTGCTGTGGTGATGACTGCCTTTCGGCTGAGCCAGCTCCTCCTGGGTGTGGACGTAATGTTGACCTTGATGGACCGGTTATGTGACCAACAAGACCTGTTTGTGGTACATGAAGGGTTTATTTTTGTGGTTGAACCACAGCTGCCCTGCTGGTTTGAG
>JAJHUR010077817.1:0-24596 GCA_027495735.1 Lutjanus campechanus | reverse complement strand
TTTCAAACAGCTTTTAACACCAACTGGAAGAAAAACTCTCCACAAGGACCCACTCTTTTGTCGACCATGTTAGAAAAACATGCTCAGCCATGCACCGGCACACAAACCATTTCTTGAGATTCGAGGACTTGTAAATGCTTCTCTACTCGTGCACAACCCGGGGATTTTTCGTTCCCTCTGCACAGCCACCGCTGTCAATCTACATTGCTGAATCAAATACAGGCTGGGAATTGAACAAATTATTCTTCTGATGGCAAAAAAAGACCAAAAGGTCTAGCGTGGCAAAACAGAAGTGAAGACTGCATGAGCAACTGGAGCACATCAGATTAATTTCACCTGCCTGCCTGTGAGAGGTCGCCTCCTGTCTATTCCTGCATGTTGTTATATGAAATGATACACCAGCGTGGATGGTTTTTGAGTAGTTTCAGTATGTCTCTCTTCGAGATATAAAATAGCACGAACATTAGCATGAAGATAACAGTTTCAGTGCTCCAGGCATTTCAAGCATACATTAGTGGACCTCTAGTTTACAGGGTGTAATTGAGTATTCTTGTCTACGGCTGTCTTTTCGACTCAGGCAATTTAGCATGCCAGCATGTTGCTATAAAAATGACCCAATTAATTTGATTAGGAAACTAAGGTTCAAGATACAGAGTGGGAAAACATGAGTCGAATGGTAAAGAGTGTGGGGGAATGCTAATGAGGAATAATTTAATGAGGAAGATGTGTATAAAGGAGTTTGTGTGCATGCATGTTACATTTGGTTTAACAAAAGCTTTGGACAAGGATGAAACAAGCAGTTGACTTTATTGTGCCCCGGCTGTTCTCAGGAAAACGATCAAATATTTAGCAGCAGAAAGTGAAATAACATTAGTCTCTAAGAATACAAAGCGGGAGCTATTTAATACTGAAACAAAGTGTAATCAAGTGTTTCTTTAGTGCTGCTGAGGGCAGTGAGATAGAGTTGAAAGCTCTGTAACAAGTTGGTAAGTGGACCTTGTGCAAAGAAATGTAAAAATACACACAAATGATAATTGTTTACCTGCAAAAATGACCTTAAGTTCACATTGTAGATTATGACAAAATGTCTCAAAATATTCTTTCAGCCTTTAAAAACTATTTAGTGGTATGGAAGGAACAGATTGTTGCAAGGTCTGGAGGTGTTATACAGTAGTGGAAAGAGTACTGAAAATATGTATTCAAATACAAGTACTGTTACATTACTGAAATAGTACTCAACTACAAGCAAAACTACTGTGGCCAGTATTTCAAAACTTTTAATCTAGATCAGAATTATCCAGATTTTGCAATCCCTCTTTTTCGCTATACCTGATGAAACTAATCTTGTAGGTTTTGTCCTGGATTTTCAACAACTTTTCAGATAGGATCTTTTTGAGTCAGGATTACAGAATCTATTTTTGCAGTCTTTGAATCAGCCTACATCTGTTGGTTACAGTAACACTTCATTAACACGGCCATGTGAACATGTTGGGAGGTACATAATCATTATTAATTGTCTCGCTGGATTAAAAAAACAACAACAACAACATACAACTGTTTTGTTGATCAAAAGACCCTGAGTAAAATAATGGTTCACTAGAGCATCTCTCATTGACCGTCCAGCTGGTACATCTTGTTGCAGTACCACCAGTGGAAGGCCAGAATCATCTATCTGGGGCTTTCACTGCAGGGAAGAACCTTGCATCCTTTAAGCATGACACAAGTGACAATTATGTTGCACATTGCACTCTCAAAGAAAGAAATGTCAGCTTTGTGTTTTTGTACCAACCCATTTTACACAAAAACAGCTGTTGTTGTTGTTGTTCTAATTGAAAATAATGGTTTATTGGTTAAGTGTTTAATTTAGAACAGATATTGTTTTGGTATGATCTGCGTTACTTTAATATGAAGGAAATGAATGAAAGAATGATTAAATAAATCCCATAAACCCTACATCTGTCTGTACACAAGGTGCACTGTGGAGTTTTCTTGTAAACAAAAGTTTATTCAGAGTTTCTCATCAAACTGCAGTGTGTGTATCTTTGAGTTTCAAAAGATGTTTATGTTCCTCATAAAATGTTTTCAAAGCCAACTTTTGAAATATTTCAAATTGTTAAATCATTGTTTTCATATATGTTTGTTGGCTCACAGTCATCTTCTTCACCGGTTTTTGCAAGCACTATGCAATACTTTTTGGTATGTTACGGACACTAAATATCGCGAGCAGGGACACAAGTACAAACATTGCTTCATGGTGGTCAAAAACTCCACAGTGTACCTTTAATTCAAAATGTGGGCTACCTCAGTTGTTAGTTATGAAGTAGATTAAAGCTATAACATTTCCATTTCATTCCAGTCCATTTCCTGTTAGCCATTGCTAGATAGTTGCTAGTTGCTATAACTACCAGGATATCTGGATATGTCAGACTCAGAGTTGAGGAAGGTGAAATTGAATAAACATAATGTGAATAAAACTTCAATACTGTCTCCTCCATGAACATGGTGTCTACCTGAGTCATGTCAGATATATTTTCTCCAGCTATGGTGGTTGTTTAAAAGTGACAATAACAACTCTGATGATCCCATGTCATCAAACTACATCTTTTGTTAATGTGAGACAGATCCCTACATATTATGCATTTAAGTCAGAGTAAAATTACAGACTCATACAAGTACCTTAATGAATTACTTGATTACATTAATGTGATTAGTTGTAATTTGTTACTTCCACGCCTGGTCTTAGGACAATCACATATTTGTTGTTTTGGCTCTGTACTCCGGTACTGAGGCATTCAATGACAATGAGATTAAAATGCTCACAATTAAATGTGAAGGTCTTAAAAATAAACCTAAATAAAGTATCACATTTAATATTTGCTTGCATTCGTTTCCATTAGATGAGCGGCTGAAGTCTTGTTTCAGGGACTTTTTGCCTTCAGCCTGGTTAGCAGCATTAAAACATATGATGATCAGATATCAGCTGAATAACTTGGTCAAAAACATTCCTTTATTGGAGCATAAATGGGTTCCTTGTCTGTTTACATTTAATTCTGGATCATTGTCCCAGAACTGGAGGTGTATTATGGCAACGAGTCCCACACTGTTCAACCCCCTCATACGGCCTTAAGGCTGAAAGTCAGCACTTATACTTTAATTTGTGCTGGAGTACAGAGCAAAAAAGAAAAAAGAAAAAAAGCTGATATTACTTGATGCTCTCTGTGATCCACAATGACCTCATGGTGGTCACGAATTAGAGATAGAATAAAAAAAAGGTGTGCGAATATTTTTGCACTAATTTGGGTAATCTGGGTTCAGCAGGCTCATTGACACGAATATTCGCTACACGGGCACGAAATAATTTGTTTAAAATGGTGACATTATTTCCAAAGTATTTCTGCCCTAGGTATCAATTATCATAATGGCTGCTTCTGCCAATACCACACAATCCTCTCACATCACACACACACACACACACACTAAGCAAAACGCAGCGCGGTGCACTTGCTCCGCTCCTCTCTGAACCCTCCTTCCCACGATCCGCCCACCATCTCGGGACTGGAGTCACGTGTCTCACCGCCTAGTGTCTCTGTGCGAGCCGACACCACCACAAATCAAAACTCACCGAGCGCTCGGCGGAGACGGAGGGGAGGATGAGAGACGGAGAGGTGGACACGGACAGAAAGCAGCTAGGACACCAGCACCAGTGGGCTGTAATGGAGGACGCTTAGCAGTGGAGGATAACCGCCGCGGTGATCCGAAATGCTCCCTCTGTTTCCCGCAGAGGAAGGATATGACAAGCAGGACGGGAGATGAGATTCACACTGTTTCGGAGACCCTCTCCCTCCTGTGATCAGTCCCCCTGTGAGCCCCGGGACACGGGGCGCACAGTTCACAAACTGTGGATTGAAGAAAAATTGTTTTGTTCTGTGTCTGATTTAATTTAAACCTGCTAGAGCTCTGCGGGAAGGGAAGGGTGGTCTCATCATGAGGGCTGCTTCAGCAAACTTATTCGCTCTTCTTCTCCTGGGCGCCCTTGCAAGTGTTTTCTACGTATGGAGCGCGCTGGAGGACCGTTTGGAGCGACACAAGCGGGGCTTCTCGGTTCCGGGCGCGGGGTCTTTTCACCAGGGTCTCCCAGCGGACCTCTCCGCCAAAACTTTCCGGGTTCTGCTCGCTGTCCCGGCGGCACAAAGACCGCACTTGGGGGGCAGACTTGAGGCTCGCAACCGCACTGATCAAACCGTCTCTGCAGGAAGTCGAGATTACCATGTGAATGGGGATAACAAGAGGTCAGCGCAGCGGGAGGGCCCGGTCAAGTTGGGCTCCCCGGTGGAGGATGGGATATTTTGGAGTGAATGGCTAGAAGACCTCCTCCCAGTGGGCTTCACGGAGGAATATGCCCGGACTTGGCGAGAGAGAGCCAGGACACACCGGGTGGTGAAGCTGGAGCCGGGATGCGGCAGGATATCTAACCAGCTCGCCACTTTTGCAGATGGGACCAAAGCGTGTGTGCGTTACGGGATAAACGCGGATCAGGTGCAAGGAGAAACTTTGACTTATTACCTTGCCAGTTTGCTCGGCATCACAAACCTGCCTCCTCTCATTCTGTCCCAGCTGAGCGGGGACAGTGAACAATGGGCGGCGGTGAGGACGCGGATAGAGGGGTTACAGTGGGGCGATCGGGCCGTGGTGTCTCTCACCGAGTGGATCTCCAACCTGACCGGGGTGGTCACACCTGCGCCGCTCCGACAGGAGAGCAGCGGGCTGCATCCTGGGCTCCAAGAGCTCAGGAACAAGACGGCGGCGGAGCTGCTGGAGCTGGTGCAGTGGTCGGACCTGATCATACTCGACTACCTGACTGCAAACTTCGACAGACTGGTTAGCAATCTGTTCAGCCTGCAGTGGGATTCGCGCGTAATGGAGAGGGACACCAACAACCTCCTGAAAACGCCCCGCGGTGACCTTGTCTTCATAGACAACGAGGCCGGACTGGTGCACGGGTTCCGGGTGTTGAACATGTGGGAGAAATATCACAGTACAGTATTGAACTCAGTGTGTTTGTTCAGAAAAAGGACCACGCAGCGGGTGGCGGAGCTGCACAGGCGCAGAGACTCCAGGAAAAGGCTGCTGGAGCTCTACAGAGACAGCGAGCCTTTGTCTCCGGAATTAGGATTTCTCTCAGACGAGCACGCTGGTGTTCTCCAGGACAGGATAGACAGATTATACAAACACATTTTGCATTGCAAAGGAAAGTACAGCCAGCTGTGAACATTCAGCACGCACAGGTGACGGATTTGCTGCCTGCCTGCACGCTATAATGAGCTCTGCAAACGGGACTGGCACACCTGTGCTAAACTGATGCGCATTACACAAAACTGTCTTGAATATCCAGCTGAACTACCTCTTGTGAATAGAATGTGTTGCCTACTTTATAAATAACTAATTTGACACATGTTTATAAGCTCCCTGCTGAGATTTTCACTGTATAGGGGAGAGCAGGGACTAAAGTATCTGGAAGGTGTTGCAACATAGCCCTTTCCACTTGTAACATGGAAGTCAGGAACATGCTGTTAGGTCCACACAACGTACAGCCCAACATTGAGTCCACAGGCAAAAATCAGCCCAATCCAATTAATATTGGAGTTTTTAACTAAGTCTCAATTCGATACCAATGCCTCTATATGACCTACATAAGTTAACAAGATCATTGACATGAAGGTCAACTAGTTATTCTTAATGCCTGTCACTAGGTCGGATTCTCCTTGAAATTAGATGTACAAGCCTGTTTTTACATTTTCCCAGGCAAAGACACAGCGAGTCTTACGTTAGGCAGTTAAGATGAATTGATCATTTTATTTTTGACATACATTTTGTGGTTATCAGGTGGAAACACGATGGAACACCAGTGCTTTTGCCCACGGGGGCCTTCAAAATCAACAAAATATGAAAGTTGCTTGTAGTAGCTCTAAATTAATTAAGGTAATTAAATTAAAATTAATTAAGAAAACCTTAGGGTTTAATATGTCATGCTAGCCTATCTTAGGTGCGAGCCAGGGTAAAGTTGACAGAGACAGAATAGAGCTAAAAGTAACATGATGTTACTTTAATGTATATTTCAATGTTCCGATGTATAAGATATATGTCTTTGCATATTATATTTGCAAGAAATGCCCAGAATCAGGAGGAAGAAGAAAGACCAACACAGGTCTCATCAGTCCAGATGTGTGCACTAGAGCATGTCAGGCTGTTTTATGTGAGGGACAGTCCATAAGAGGTGTTTATGCACTAAGGAGAATTTGATACATTGGACTAATTTCATACAATTGCAACATTTATGATGATAAATAGATTTGAGGGTAACACGGTAATTTTGCTTAGCGGTCTAACCGAAGCATTATTGCGTGTCATATGCCAGAAATATTTAACGTTTCCTTGTTTTGTGATCAATTTATTCAACTGCTACATTCATCACAGACTTGTGTTTCTTTAGTCCCAACTCATTTGTCAAAAATTTTAAAGGGCGATTTGTATTGGTAGAGGACATGGGTACTTTTTCACAATAAAATAGTTTCTCTAAATAAATGCATCTCGGTGTAAAGAGGGGAATACAGAGAAGCTATACTTTCATCCCTGCTCTCCTTCCTGCCTCACAAAGACAAATGATAAAGGCCAGTCTATCCTGTCTTACTTCACTCCACTGATGCTCACCTGAATAGGATTAATTGTAAAGCGTAGGCTCTATTTGTGACAAGGGTTATCATAATGCAGCCCTTCATACGTGTGTTTGGATTCTTGCCTTGTGTCTTGCCTAAGCCTTAAAATAAGTTGATCTTGAATATTTCTGTTGACATCTGACTGGCTTTTTTCTTTATAGAAAACAGTTTGCACAGTACATTGTCATAGCAGCACCTGCACTCCTGTAATTGTGTTTGGATTGCATATTCAGCCTTAAAGTCACAGGTGTATCATATCCATTGTACATGTTGTAAGTACGTTGTAAATATTGTCTGTCGACCTGTTTTGGGAATTTGATGCTCCACTAATTTAACGTGCATTGTAACATTCCAGAATCTCTTGTCCTTTTTGATAAATACACTGTAATTTAATTTAACTGTTGTCAGACTGTGTGTTTCATATGCAGTTTGTACTTAACTGCCTTATTAGAGTGCATCAAATATTTACCTAGTCTGTGTGGAGCGCTGGGACTTTTCATGCCTCTGTACTTGCCCATTACAGTGCTCTCATTGTGCTGCAGAAATATCTTGTACTGGCACACTGTTCCCCAGGAGCCATTCTGTCAGCCACAGGCACGCTACAACAGGAATCTCTAATCCCCTTTATAATCTCACCCAGAATGATGAACTGAAGGAGACAACTGACATCATTTGACGTCGTTTGAAAAGGGGCTTTACTGTTCCCTAACTATAACAAAACTTCCTCCCTTTCAGAAGACAGATTACAGAATATTCGTCACTCCAGTAATACAAACGGGTGAACCTGCGGCCAAGGCTGGAGGGCTTATTGGTTCAAGCTGTTCAGCAGAAAAGTAAGAAAAGTCCTTTGGTGGGTGCATGTGCTGCGGAGAGGCCAAGCCTGCAATTAATGAGCGCTTCGCTCTCAGAGGAGAGCCTTGTTTACAGTTTTCCAAAGGTTGAATTTGTACCTGTGAAAGATATTCAAGGGAAAAAGTCCAGGCACAGTGGAGGTCAGTCGGATTATTTTGTCTCACTGAAACCCACATCAGGCTTTAATTTGACCCTTTCAGAACCATCCTCTCCTTGTTAGTTCCACCGTGAGCCCAGATCTGTGTCTAATTTGTGGCTCTAGACTTACGAACACATCAGAGAGAAAGTCAATGATCACATTTTTGAAAGCGTAATTCTTTCCAGCTTCTCACTATTCTGCCCCTCATCTGGTATCTTTTACAGCTTTTTTTTCCTTTTTTTAAATATGTATTTATACATATATACAGCTGACCCCAGGACACACCAGTACTATCTGTACGTCTCCATAGAATTAGATGAACAGAGGATGCAAGTACACACATTCTTCTCTCAAGTAGAAGTACTGATTCAACTTATTTTACTCAAGTAAATGTGAACAAGCACAGGCTCAGAAATGTACTTAAAATATAAAAGTAAAAAGTATCCATCTGAAGGACACTTCTACTGGCTGTTTCTGTGCAAAGCAAATTGAAACTAACCTTTTTTGTGCGCTATATTTACAGTTTTTTCACCACTTTACTTTGCCATCAGACAGCCTTTTCTGATGGAAAACAGCAGTTCAATAAGACAAATATCACTCCCTTCAAATCAACCAAACTCCCCAGGCAAAATCAGTAATTTTACCTTGCAGAACAGAGGAGTTGCTGGGCTACAGTGGTCTCAATCTGTTAGTAGGTTTGTGCTATTGTGTGACTTTGGTGTTTTAAAGGATAGCTCAGACTCACCGAAGTCACACAATATAACACAAGCACACTAACAGATGGAGGCAGCCGTAGACCAGCAACTCCCGTGTTCCTGCGAGCTAAGATGATTGATTTTGCCTACGGAGTTTGGTTGTTTCTGAGAGAGCATAATGGTAATTTCTCATCAGAAAAAGCTGTCTTACAGCAAAGGAAAGCAGCAGTTCATTGCTTTGTGTCTGTGCTGGTGCCTGTCTCTGCATCTTCTAACTAGGTGTGAGCTGATCAGCATCTGTTGTAGGCAATAAACTGACTATCGATACCTCATATAACCCCACTTCAAATAATATGAACTGTCCTGTTGAAACTAAAGTAGCAAGCCTGTTTAGAGAATGTAAAGAGAAGACAGTAGATGGTAGAAGTAGATATTTGTGTTAAAATTTAAAAGTCAAAGTCGGAAAAATAATACTCAAGTAAAGTACAGATACTGCAAACTCTACAAACTCTATATAAGTGCAGTGAGGACGTATTTGTACCTCATTATTTCCCACCTCTGGGTATGACTGCATCTTGTCCAAATAGTGTCCTGATTTGTACTCGCCTTTCATTTCATGGCTTACAGCACGTGTGTCAGTATCTGTGATTTATGCTTCTGCCTGCTAGGTCAGAGAAGCTGCAGAGGTTTAAGCAGGTGTAACTGAAGGCTTTTTCCAGCTCTAGCCTGCCTGCCGCAGCTCTAATAGGGACTTGGGGATCAATATGTGCACTGACTGTTGTATAGGGGAAAGCAGGTCATGTTAATGTGTGGGGTGTAGGGTTAGTCTGTGAACATGTGTGTTTCAGGAGGGGGAGGGATGGAGGGAGGGGTTGCAGCTGGGCATCTTGCTCTGAGCGTGTCTGACGAACACTGCAAAGAGATTTACGACAGGCTGCAGACACTAAGGATTAAACACAATGCCAAACTGAGGTCTGCAGGTCTGAACCAGACTCACAACCCTTCCTCCTCTCCTGCCTCGCACGCTTTCTCTCCCTCTGCATTTCACCCGCATCTCACCCCTTCCTGCCACACATTTGTCTTCGCTGTTAACATCACTGTCAACTTCATTTGTTACCTAAATGGAAAATGAAAGTTTCATTTCCCTAATTAGTTTTTTTGTACATTCCTTTGTACGAGAAAGCCATTTTTTAACTCGAGACCATGCCAGCTGTAATCACACTAATGGTAGATATCAAAGAGGTTGTTGAATCACTCTTTTAAATGTTCACATATGCTCCTACCTCACTCTTTCTGTCTGGCTTATTTCAGATCAACACACAAGCTTCTTCAAGTCCTTCCCTTTTTTCCTCACCCAGAGGCGACAAAATCTTCATGCACATAACTCTGTGACGTGGTCTAATGAGTACAACCTGTCCTAGCTCCAGCGCAGTAGGTTATTTAGCAGTATATGGCAGTTAGTTATGCCAGAGTTGTGTGCTTCCTTCCAGATGTGCTCGTACTCCATGTATACTGAATCACAGGCTCAGAAAGTCACACAGCCGGGGGCCCGCAGCAGGCCTGAGCAGAGACCCCAGGTACTCGAGCTGATCTTCTTATTTCTTTGTGCACATTGCAAACATTCCAGAGGAGCTGAGGGAGGATCATCACCATGGACACACAAACGTACACAGACAATTCTCAGGCTGGCGAGTGGAAGGAGTCCCAGCTGTGTACATAAACCGTTGTCAAAGTTGGCTGAGATACGATTTCCTAATTTTTAAAAAGAAAAATAATGTCAGGATTTTTCAGTTGGCAGAATATGGCAGAATATCACATGCAAAAGTATGTTTTCATTAGTGAATAATCACCTGCAAGTAAGAACTGTTGTTTTCTTTTTGTTAACTTACAATAAGCAGTTTATATCTACAGAGGCTATGTTTTGACAGTAGCCCAGAACAGACAAACCAAACACTGGCTCTAGATACAGCGTTTTGTGTTTCGCAGGAGTTTTTTGGCCAACATTGGAGTTATTTACTATATGCTTGGAAGCAGAGAGTGAAATGAAGTAGTAGATGAACAGCATTTTGGGAAATGCATTTTCTGTAACCTTCATGCTTGTCCAAACAAGACAAGACTACAGCCAGCACCTGGTCAGTTTAGTTTAGCTTTAAGATGAAAAACACCTAGCCTACCAGCACCTCTTGAGCCTCTTGAGTTGGACTGTTTCTTTGCCGGGAGCAGTTACTTCCTGAAGTTTGTGCTGGTTGCCAGGCGATCTCACAGTGACGACAAGACTTCAGGAAGTCAGTGCACCCAGCCAAAACATAGCGGGGCACAGGACCCCCTGTAAAAGTGCTTCTTGTTTATCACTTGGTTTATTTATGCACAAGTGTAAAAATGAGGAATAACATTGTAATTAGGGAGCTTTAAAGGTGCTGGTAGGCAGATTTTTATTACATTCTGTCAGAGCCAGGCTAGCTGTTTCCCCCCGGTTAAAGGTCTTTATGCTAAGCTAAGCTAGCAGGCTGCTGGTTGTAGTGGCATCAATCTTCTAATCTTGATCTTGTCAAGAAAGCAAATAAGCACATTTCCCTAAATGTCAAACTATTCTTCTAATACTAAAATCATGGACTCTTACCAGAATATCAAAAGGTCATCGTCAAGTAACAAAGCCAATAAAACTGATCATCTGTAAAAACACAGCTGCATAATTACATCAAACTAATTTGCATGGTTTGAACTATAAAAGACTGAGTGCTTTGAAAAAAAAGGAAAGAAAAGTAACACAGGGTGTTTTGCCAGAAACCAGGTGCCTGGCTGACTTAGCTTGTCCCCTTCCCTGTGGTCCAACCTGCCATGTGTTCGTGGACAGACGTAAGTGTCATTCCTTTGTGGCAACACAGTGCAGGAACTTCCTGCGCATGACTGAATGATTTCATTATGAAACACAGCACATCGTAGGGGCAGAGTCACTTAGTCACAGCTGAGTGGATACGGGCCATGAAGAGTAAACTGGGGGGCCTGGGCTAAGACTGGAGGGGCTTTGGCAGTCGAAGGGCTGGACAGCCTGACTGTGGTGAGCCTGGAGTGCTGGCACAAAGCCTGGCTTTGTCCAAACCAGGGGTGAAAGCAGAAGGTCAGGGCCTTTGGGCATTCTTTCTCAGTACAAAGTAGAAGGTAATGAGTAACAGAGACAGGCGAGAAAAGGCGTGCACATTCCTCAGCTAATAAGACAAGAAAAAATGTAAAAATGTGTTAAATGTAGTGACCTCCTCTGTTGTCATGTCAGCATGCATATGTCCAAATTCATCGAAGTCAAATTTAAACGTGTCTTCTCATCGCATTCTCATCCCAATTTGTCTCATACCACAAAATATCACCGCCCTTTGGCATCTGATACTGAGGCAGACGGTACTCTGGCTGCTGTTTGGGGTTACCATGACTGAGAGGGTCATGTGATGATAGTCATGTGTCACTGAAGCAACTCACAACACGAAAGTCACATCACGTAACATAACTCACGTGTCACTACATGCTTGCGACATGAAAGCACATAATGTTACATGCCTTAGAACTTATAATAACATTTTGCTTTCACCCAGGACACAAACCACAGTCTCCTGGGTGAAAGTCATGTGCTTGCTTGAGCTATCTATCCACCCCACCTCCACCATGTGTGGACTTTCTCCATCTTTATACTACGTTGGGCCATCTTATACAGCTGCAGATGGGTTTACATTAAAATCACTTGAAAAGCCTGGTGCATCAGTTTTAGCCATGTCTGTATGAGTTGCTGAGAAGCGGTGACATTTTGTTGGTATCTGACAAGCTGGGAGTGAGATCAGGCTGGATCTGGTTCTTTGTCTATACTGTAAAAAAAAATTGTTGTCATTATTGTCATAATTTCAAGGCAAGTGCCTTCACTAGATGTTCGGGTTTTGAATCAAACTCAAACTCTTTTTAGTTTTAGTTGTAAAATAAACAAAAAACAAAGTTTTGCAAACCTATAATCTTTTGTTGAGATAATTTACCTTTCCTCTTGAATCTTGAACTTGAATATTTGAGAAACCCCCCAAAAATTGTTCATAGTGAGCTGTGACCCTGATTTGTCATTATTTTGGTACTTGAAAATTAAATTATTAACCGTTCTTCACTTTCACTTTAAGGAGTTTACTTAACAATTTTTGAAATACAGTTTCTAGGGAAGGGTGCAACAACTCAAAGGCTGAAGTTTAACTAAAGAAGAGAAGTAAATTATCTCAACAAAACATTATTAGTTAATAAAACTTCTTCAGAGCTTAAGACTTGTTGAGTTGGCCTCAAAACTTTAAAATCTATTGAAGCAAACTGCCTTGAAATTTTGAATTTTCTCAACTTTTTTGTTTTTACAGTGCACTAATTACAGTATGTCGATGTTAAAACTGGCGATTTTTTCCAGTTGGTTACTATCCACAGGTGTGTGTTTTGGATTGTAGTCACATTTCATCACTTGCTGCCAGTTTAACAAGTGTGTGCACCTGGAAGCATCGCAAGGGACATCAAGCTTTGTTAATCTCTGCCATATGGATTTACTTTTAAAGTCAGCTGATAGCCCACAAGTGTTTGATAAATCAGAGAAGTGAATCAGAACAAGTGTGTGTGTGTGTGTGTGTGTGTGTGTGTGTGTGTGTGTGTGTGTGTGTGTGTGTGTGTGTGTGTGTGTCAGAGAGAGAGAGCATGTAAAACTGTATGACAGATTTCTCCTTTCTGCAACAGGAGATTTCCCTTAACTCTGGTCTTCAGCCAATAAACCTGCATCCTTGGGTGGGGAATTGGTTTTTGCAGGGGTTTGTCGCAGTAAATCTTACACATGGGAATAGACTAATACAACTGTCCAGCTGTTGACCATTTTCTCAGGGCTGCCATGCTTGCAGATTATAGAAAAGATTACATCCTACTTGTACTTTTCCATCACAAAAGTCTGATACTTTCATCCCACTTGTTTATTTTTTTCTTTTTGTCATGACTACCAGTGAGTCAGAGCTTTGATGCAGTTTATGCTGACAGAAATATATCGAAATAACACAGACGTATGGCGTTATTATATTCATCATCATCATTATATGTCATTATTAGATTTGGAGCAATAATATAGTCACAGTAATAGTCAGAGAGATCTGCATATAAGCCATTAAACTGTTTTTGAAACAAGAACTGTTTAACCTCAATTTGGATTCCCTCTATTTTCCCTTAATACGATTTGCTTCATGCCAGTCATAGCATACATAAAAATAAATCCTGATTAATTTCACCACCTAATTCCATCCTATTTGTTATGCTGCGTCCCTCAAGCTCTGTCTCCAAAATGTCAGACTATATTCTGCAGAATGTCTTACGCCTCTCATTTGATTTCATGTAAAACATTTGCATTTTATATCATTAAGAGAACCATTCTACTGTCATATTTCAGAATTATTTCAGAATGTAAAAGACTTTTTTTTTTAGAGGTAAATAAGGCATATGCTCTGAGGCTATGACTGAAGTAAGTGTGTAATGATGGCCCTCCTGGACTGAAAATATATTTAAACAAAAGTACAATTACCCCTATTAAAGATGATTCAAGTAAAAGTGAAAACTACCATTCGAGAAACCTACTCAAGTAAAACTAGAAAGTATATGGTTGGTTAATTACTTGAGGTACAAGGAGTTACTTTCCATTTTAATATTTTAGGTTGCTTTTAATTGTGAATGGGCACAGCGAGCACTTTCTTATCCTACTCATGAGATTTTGGCATAAAAAGTGTGGCCAGCTGGAAGCTGCCTCTTGTTCTGGGTTTTGCTCCGTCATCATCACATTATAGTAAAAAAGAGGAGATGCTTCTGTTTTTTTTCCAGGCATCTAGCAACTTGTAGAGGCATTTAGGTATAAATGGCAGAGTGAAGTAAAAAATAGATTACTTGTTCAAAAATACAGTGGAGGGAAGAGTAGAAGTGCAGTTTTAAAAAAGGAATATGAAAAGTGCTTGTAATGTATTACTACCCACACATTTAGATAAAAGACTTTACCACTGCTGTAAGTAAAAGTGGAAAATGAAAAGTTAGCAAAAGAGCTAAATTCAGCATGTTCTCTATTCCACCATTGTTAACACGTCTTAAAATCCAGTTTTGTTTATTAAATTGAGGATTACTCAGGCATGACATTAGCTCTCTTGTAAGAACCTTGTTGCGTTCAGATTATTTGCCTTGCTGTTCCCCTCCTTACTTTAACTTGAATGCCGCTCAGCGTTTGATTGACATGCTTGATGGATTTTGATATTCCTCTGGGTGACGCCTGTTGATGCCTCAGTGCAGTCAGGGGACCTGTTTCAAGTACATGCCGTTTCACTCATTTGCATCTGGATTCATCTCTATGTAAATGTGAATTAGTATGCTTATGGAAATGACTGTATTTTTTCTGTCTTTTGCTGGAGAGAATAACTGATCACATTCATGGGGAGATAATCTATCATTTTGCTGTTGAGTGTGTCTTTCTCATGGCCACCTGTACCTAGCAGAGATTGTGGCCATAATTAAAATATTTTTATGCAAATGTTGTAAGGGGAGATTATGAATCAGCCCCCCTAGTGCCAGACAAAGAGTTGATTGGTCCAAATTAGCCAGCTGGACACATGGTTATGTCTGCCTAACGAGAATGAAGGCATTACTTTTCTGATTCTGAAAGGTGCAAATGCTGCACCAATTGAGAAATATAACTTTTAAAAATGACACATTTTATTATTTAGAATTCATATTGGCATTTATATAACCTTACTCCAACTCAACAGTATGAAAATATCTGTTCATTTTCAAGATACTTGTGAGTCAGTGGAGTTTTCTGTTTTGTTTTTTTTATTTTCAGTGTGCTGTGTCTGTGTCATAGGGGCTTTGTCCTTTCCATGCCTGAAGTGCAAAGTGAATCGATAACACAGAAGGGCATGAGGACGTGTGATACTTGATGACAAAATACCTACAACCTGCTGAAACAGCACATTCCTGTCTGCTAGCTGACCACTTGTTTTCTGAATGTTAGTGTTGGCTGGAGGCTGTACCGGAGACCTGCATGTGGTCACAGTCGTCGTTTTGAATTATAGCACCCATTGGCTGCGCCAGTCCTCAGTAATTTGGTCATTTCTATGTAAATTGCACTTTGTGCCACCATAGTAGGCTGTTGTACCACACAAATGCTCCGGCTTGCCTCGTTCAGTAATGGTACACGGTTACGGCAAAATGATTAAAGCTAACTGTGAGAAAATGTCATGACAGTCAATCAGTTAAGCAGACAGGTCGACAGGAGTCTAGATAGAAAAAGGAGGGCACTCAGGCATGCAGCGATGAAGACCGGCATAAGAGGCAGCCAGTCGATTTGGGTTGCGTCCAGGTGCTGGCCTCTCTCTTCAGAGGGGGGAAGAGGGAAGAGCTCACTGGAGACAAACATTATGGCTGACTCTGCAGTATCATTGTCATTTGAACAAGATTGGACATGCCTTAGAGAAGGTGAGACAGGACTACCCACTATAGGATACAGCAAAATGGGGCAATGGATAAAAAATGTGACACAATTGTACATATAAGTTAATGAAGCTTACGTGATTTCATGGCTATTCTGCTTCAGGATTTTTTAAACTTAGGCTTGGGTATACAGTATATCTTGGCAGCAATGCGAGCCAGGCAATCTCAGCTCTCACAGACAGTATTATCCGTTGTGTCCTTGACAACAGTATCACCTGATGGCATTGCTACCTTTAATTATCCTGAGGAAATCAGTTCCTTGTGTATTTGGATGAGCTGTTCTCAGAGAAATCTCTGATTTTTGAAGTTTTCATCTGAAACAAAATTTCATTCTCACCGGCAGTGTTTTGCGTTGGCTTTCTTTTGCTCTTTTGGCACAAGACTAGTATTATCTGGGGACCTCAAGTTATTTGCAGTAATTGCAGAGATCATCTATGATCTTAGCTGCGTTCCATTCACCTCAAACACAGAGCTGGGAATGACATCACACTCAAGTTGACCACATTCCAGCACAAGTGGGAAAACAAAGATGAATGCCTCCATGAAAACATTTGAGGTTCTTGATAACAGCAGTATTTTGCACATACAAACACCATAGCAACATGTACACTGATTTAATGAAACACAAAAGACAGAAGTGCTGATAGCAGCTTTCACTACTGTTGATATGTGGAGCAGCCATCTTGGAATTGGAAGTTGAAAATTATGACTTCTCAATTCAACTGGAATGCTCCAACAATCCCGTGTAAATCAGTGATGTCTGTGATTTCGTTTTTATCTGCATCTTGGTGATTTAACTTTGACTTTTTTGTTTGTTTGTTTGTTTTTGTTTAGTCCAAATCTACGTTTTCCCTGTGCCTTTTTGTGCCTCTTTTGAGATTACAATTTATGGAGGCTGTATTGGAAATGAAAAATGAAAGTTTTGACAGCATTTTGGGTGCAAATTCAGAAGGCTCACTTTGTCCACAGAAGACCTGTACAGACAGACACCACAGCAAGAGGTTTCTGTCAATATTTTCGTCATTGTGGCTTTGCCCCATTTGATCAAACTGCTTTTGGTAACGTGGTTCTCCTCACACAGCAAATAAACTGAGTGTCTCTGCATCGCCAACGCCTGTTTTTTTGTTGTTGTTGTTTGTTTGTTTTTTTATCAGCCATCGCTTTTGCTGTTAATGAAGCGGATATTACGCAGGGCCTTCACATGATATATATATCATATAAATTGCATCATAACTTCAAGTAAAATATAGATTTCACTTATCCTGTGGGAATGCGCAGCACAAAACACAGACATAATGTAATTTCTAAATCACACAAGGTTCCCAGGTAATACTAGTCCTGTGTGATGAGGGCTTTTGAACGCATATGTGGAGTTGTTCAGTCCTACCTCCACCAGACAATCTGTTGTCTCAACAGTTGTTGTTGCTTGCCCTGATCACCCTGATGAGCCTGCCTCAAAACCTGATAGGAAACCTGATAGGACCAGCCATAATTTTCACAAGGCCTTACCAGGACTTGGAGATTTTGGTTAAAAAGATTTTTAAAAGAGTTGAAACACTTAGTTAAAGGTTCCAACTAGAGTGTTTTGTTACTATGTGACCAGTGTTTTTACATGTACAGAACATCCCCATTTTGTTTGTTTTACACTTGGATATGCATGCACTAGCACACAGCAAAAACATTACACATTCCTGGAGCCTTTTCCACAGTATTGCAATGATTGACAGTTTCTGTTGGCAATGTGCAAGAGAGTGTAGCAATGCACAAGAAGAAGAAGAAGAACAAGAAGAAGAAGAAGGCTGCAAGCTTGCAAACAAGGATGTAAACACTGAATGTAAACGCAACTCTGTTTAATTACAGCAATACTCCACAGTGCATCTTTAAATTCCTCAATTTTAGCCATTAGGTAAAATACAATTTAAAAAGTTCAAGAAGAAGCTTAACGCATTATTTTTGGACCATTTATGTTTGTGTGGAGTTTGTCAGCCAGCTGAGCCAGAGAAGGACTTCCATGCCTGTGTGCTATGGGAGAAAACGTTTTCAGTATCCAGTTCTCTTTATACTTCTATGATCAGTCGCATTGTCTTCATTCTTCCCAGGCCAACAGAATGATTGGAACTACATTAAATCTGTATTTAGCATAAACTAAACTGGCAAAAAAAAGTGGAAAAACAATAAAAGGAATCATAAAAAATGCAGACATGCTGTTTTCCTTATCTTTTATAATTGGATTTTAATTACATGTTATTATGCACACTTTGAAGATATTGCCTCACTCAAAGGCATTCCTTTTCTTTCACACCTGTAACCTGACTCATCTCAAATAACAACTCTGAGACAACCAGGCCTCCCACGCCAGCAGCCACAGCAATTATCCTCTGACATGACTGCAGGGTGAGGCTTAGTGTCTCGCACTCCATGACACCCTTACATTACCCTTACCAAAGGGGAAACAATGCAGGGTGTAGTGGTTCACTTCCTTCCACATTGAGAGGCAATTCAAGCAGCAATCCTTTGTTGTTTTAACCATATACGTTGCATAAGATGCATCCTCTGGCAACCCAACTGAAATGCTGATTGTGGGTGGTTTCAATATCCTCTCAATAAAAAAAAAGCACTTGACAGGCAGGGCGGGGGTTACAGGAGATTCAGACGGCCGTATCATTTTATGAATCAGCAAGGCTGAATCCAACAAAACAAAAAGGCTTTGTTCGCATGCTGTCCTTGGTTTTATAGGGTCTCCTTGCTTCTCTCTCACCCTTTTCTCTTAATTTCCCTCCACTTCTCATTCTATTTCCTCACATCTATTTGGCCTGTGCAAATATTGCCATTGTGGGATCCTGTGAGCATTGATTGATCTCGGGTAGGGGGCTAATCATCCGGGCAAGTTACAAAGACATCTTCCACAAAATCAATGCCAGTGAAAGAGAAACTAAATCTTTGTAGGGTTCTACAGTCTTTTGTAATATAGCACTGTCTACCACAAGGGGAATATCTAGTATTTCCTCTGATTTTGGTCTCCTTTCATTTCTTTCCTACTCCTTCGATTTTTGAACCACCTCATTTATTCTATATCATTTTTCCCTTAGAAGCCAAAAGAGGAGGGTTTATTGGACACTTGGGATTTGATATATCACTGAGATCAGCTACTGTATATGACTCAATTTTAATGGCAGAATTGATGGCCTCCCATCAGGAAATGGAAAGGCATAGAGATTGGCTGTGAGATGCACTACGACAGAAAACAGACAACTCCAGCAAGGGCAAAGAGAGTGCAACAGAGTGATTTATTCATCCCCGTGTTGGCGTTTATGTTCCTCCTGCTTTGCCTGCCATGTGTGGAGGTAACGGGGAGTAATAATCATGTCATCTTCATGGCTTCACTCCAGACCATTAAACACACACAGATGGACACATATATTAAAATGATCAGCTGATCAACTGACTAGTTGATCAACAGAAAATTCACCAGACGGCAATTTTGATAAATGAAGTAATCATGCGCGTCTGTTTTATATTATTGCAAACTAAATATCTTTGGGATATGGACTGTTAGTCAGACAAAGCAAAAAATTTGAAAGTGTCACCTTGGGCTCTGGGAAATTGGCCAATTGCTGAACCCCTCCCTCGAACAGCGACTATCCAATCATAGCTTAGCAATTGTAACTAGGCACGGCAGGCCTGTCAAGCTTTGGATTTCTGCACATGTTGAAACAGTGTGCATGAGGCTATACGGATGCACAAGATTTTAAGAGTTTAAAGGGTGGTGTCTTCTTTTATTCTGTTCAAAATAAATATAAGAACATGTGTAAGAAATGTGATGAACTGTGTACATGTTTATCTGCTCCAATGTAAGCTGGAATTATTACATTTATGGCTTAATACTATATGTTAACTACAACAACAACCTCATCCACCATTACCCGAGATAGCCTTACATCTATTGTTGTTGTATGTTAAACATAACACAACAAGTACGTAAGCCAAGCAGCCAAATATGGTTATGCCAGAATGAAATAACAGTCTGATCTTACCCTTTTAAGTACCACTTTACAATAAGACTGCTCTTATAAAAGATTTATAAATGGATTATAATTAGGTTATTAATTAGGTTGTAAAGACTTTACAAATCATGATTAAGCAACATTTATCACATCACATATCAACAAACACATTTATCACACCTGGGAGGGATAATACATTTATCGGTACTGTCAAATCTCAGAACTCTTTGCTTACTTTGTTTTCTCCATAAGCAGCAATTATATCTATCAGCTTCATTACATATTTGTTAATAAGTTACGAGCACTGTCAGGTTTCATTTGGCATATTTACTTAACATATAAATTTCCAATTTCATATCTTTGGTGATATTGTTTACCTCAACCCTCTCAGCTATGCTACTAGCAACCTTCCCCATTATTATCACAAGTGTTGATATGACATAAGTCATTAATGAATGCAGATGAATTTTATACTTTACAATAAGGCTTTCTTTGCCAATTCTAAATGTTAGTAATTTATTAGTAAGATTAATTAGTAGCAGAAACTGGATCTTATAGCCCAAATCAATATAGGAAAACTGTGTTAAAACATGTTTAGAATTGTTTATTAATGATTTATAAAGTGTTTACCACCTAGATAATAATCTAATTATGAACCATTCATACATCATTTATAAGGGTATTCTTATTGTAAAGTGGTCCACATTTTTCTATACAATTCTTGTAATTCTAGAGCTGGCCAGTTCTACAGTGCATTACAAAACAAATGCTGTTTTCTTATTTCTTTGTCTTATGCATGGATCATCAGCTGGTGGGGATGGTGAATTTTGCCTGCAGCTTTTTACTCAGTCTTTTAGCACAACAGGATGTGTATAGCCATTAAGTATATATATAGACCCTTTTACTGGATTCTCATTTTAAAACAAGTCAGCGTTTTCAACCAATTCATGACATTAGCTTAATTAGACTGTAAGCAATAGCTGACTAGTAAATCTGCCACTCTTATGATTGTAAACTGCACATTTGACACGTGGTGATAGAAACCTCAAAATTGTGAAGGGCATTTTTTTTATTGTTTTATAACATCTTACAGACTTAACAATTGACTGATTACTTTAAAAAGTAATGGAAAGATTGATCGGTGATGAAAATAACAGTTGCAGCTCTACACACAACGCAAATGTGTGCACAACATATAGCAGGAGACTGAAAGAGAAGAAGAAAGACACACACCTGGTACACAGATTCAAACAATTTCACTGACAGAAACAAATGGAGGGCAATAGTGACTCTGCTAGGACAGGGACGGACGGTTGGGTGGCTGCTGCTAGGATGGGGACGGGCAGTTGGATGACTTTGAGAGTGCTGGCTTAAAGAATGCAAGCTTGCTGTGCAGGAACGACACAGTCAGGCCAGGCCGCGACCCCAGCCATGTTCTGTTTTTATAACCCTCAGCCTCTTCAAAAACACTCCTCTCTCTGCCATCCCATCTCTGCTGTTTCTTCCCGTCTGAAGTTGCCGCTGCACTGTATTATATGCTCATGTTCCCATCTGGTGAAAACAATAGGTGTGTGTGTGTGTGTATGGGGGTGCCTGCGTGCCGTCAGCAGCCTTGTATTCCATGCTTATTCCATGATTCAAAGGCATATTCTCCACACCTAAGATAGTTGACCACCAGAACTAATCCATCAGCCTTGTTGGCTGTCAACATGTTGCCCTTCATAGGTATAAGGATGCCCAACCCCCCCTCTCCCCTTTACCCCTCCCAGGTGTTCCCATAACTCACCGGGCCACAAATCCCATGCGGGCATTCCTGAACTTCAGAGGCACATCGGCAGATGAGAGCCTGGATTTATGGCTTGCTGATGGACAGTGGAGGGGGGAGCAGAGCGGGGGAAGGAAGGAGATAGGGTCTGCTTCAAAGAGGAGGAAGAGTTTGTTGTTGTTCTCTGCTGCGCTCACTGGTGCACACATATACACAGCTCTCTGCCCCCCCTCCTGTGCTTCTGACAGCTGGAGGGCTAACGCACTGGTTTACACACACATATCACAGAAGGGCTGGGGTTCTACCCAGAACCATTTGCTTCTGAAGAACACTTTCTTTTAAGTAACAGGTTCACCAAGCTGTATTCCATTAAGAACCCTTTTACATCCAAAGAACCCCCTTTGAAAGAAAGAGTTCTTCATGGATTATTGAAATCCTTGATGAACTCTTTTGTCAATGGTTCTTTGTCCCATAATATAAAAGGGTTCTTGGATGAACATCCCAGGTGGGTTCTAGGTAAAACCATTAGAATATAAAAGGGTTCTCAGGAGAACCCCCTGGGTGGGTTGTTAATAAAACCCTTGGAATATAAAATAGTCCTTGGTAGAACCACATGGATGGAATCTATGTAAAACCTATGAAATATAGAGGGGTTCTTGGCAGAACCCCCTTGGATGGGTTCTTCTTAGGACCTTTAGAAGCTGAAACAGTTCTAGATAAACCCCCCAGAGAGGGTTCTGGGTGGAACCATTACACAATAGAAGGGTTCTTTGTAGAAACTCTTGTCAGGGGTTTTAGGTGAAACCTCTCACACAAAACTCTTTATGTTGGATTCTAGGTAGAGCTCTCTGAAAGGAGAAAGGATAAAGTTGAAACTTTATCAAAGGTACCATTAGGAACCAAATAGGGTTCTCCTATGAAGACAGTCCAAAGACCCCTTTATGGTTCTAGCTAGCACCTTTATTTCTAAGAGTTTATGACCAGTTACAGGTGGCAGTTAGCATCTTTTTAAGTTTGCCCCTCTTAGTCACACTCATCGACAGACAGACAGACATTATTACAGACATGATTTAGCCTTTCATTTTTCATAATATCAAAGGTGACCCTCCTAAGATTGCTTCCGAGCTTCTTTTTTATTGCACCTGCATAAAATATTCCCTGTGTTCTTAAATGCCACCTCCTTCTGAGCTATTAGAATTTGTTTGTGTGACTTTGCATATAACATCATAGGTCACAGGAAAATGTGCGAGGGTGTGGACGTGTGCATCTATCTATATTTGTATATGTGTGAGTGTGTTTGTATTTTTTCGTGTGTGTGAGAGCACCCTCCATTCCCAACCAGCCAGTGTTATATTGCAGGGGCCCGCGGAGTGTGAGCTTGATGGATGGGTGGTGTGGTGTCGTTTCTCTGAGCCGGATGTGTAATGAACCCTGCTTTGCTTCCGTAACATTTGGGCTGATTGATTACAAACAAAGGCCATTCAACATTTAGAGGTGCTGCCTCTTAACAATGCAACATAGCTTCATAGATGAGATTACACTTAAAGCACAAGAAAAGACACCCTGCTTTTGTCCACAGCAGGCTGTTTGTTAAAGTAAAGATGTGCTGTTATCCTTTGCCTCTGCCCACATGAGAGTATCCACCCAAGACAAGCAAGAGAAGATCTCTGACAGGCTGCAGATGGCGGCTGTACAACAATATAATAAATCTATCGTTTGTTTATGAGTGGACCTTGAATGCTGAAGTATGGTAACTAAGGTTGTTCTGACACCAATACCAGTATTGGTATTGGACTCCAATACTGCCTTAAGTATATGTGTCTATGTACCAACATAACATAATTTATTAATTAATCTATTATTCTCTAACCCCTAATTTACACCAGGCACGGCTGCACCGCGTTACGGCTGCGTCGCGGCACGCAGAGAAATAGCAGCCATTCTAGTCAATGCTTGTGGATACACCAGATGCGCCGCGGCGCGTGTCAGCAGCGTCCCAGAAGCGGCTCAGCGCTCCGCTCCGCAGAGAATACGCAGCAAGTCTATTTTTGACGTAACAGTAACCATGCAGACACATAGCTAACAAAAGAGAGAATTATTCATCTCATATCTTGCCTAACTTTAGTGGATCATAACATATCAGGTATGGATTTAATCTGTTTATGCTCTGGTTTAAGGTGAGACAAAACTATGGAAGACGTTTGGAGGTTTTTGACAAAGGCCAAAATGTGTCCTGCAACAGATGAGGTGAGCCCTTTTTTTAACCTAGCAGTTGCGACCCCTATGGACCGGTTAAGATGGGTGAGGTTCAGCCGTCGGTATAAAACAGAGCAGTCAATAAAATAAGCTTTTCAAAGTTTTTCAAGAATTGCGAATCACTGCCACCCTGTCCCCGAGCATACAGTCATAATGTGCATTAAAAAAGTATGCAAGATTATGCCTGGCAGCGGTAATAAAGCTGCATGATGATTCATAAACAAAGTTTATACTGTAATGATAAAAGTTCACTAGATACTTTAATAGAAAAGAGCATATGGGGCTAAATTTGTTACTGCAGCTTTAAAGTGTCCAAATTGTCTCTCTTTTAATAACTTTTGTCACCCCCTCCGCCCTTCCTTTTCTGTTTGAACACTCACTAAAATTTTCCTCTTTGAGTAGCCCAACTCCGCTCATTGTAAGGTGGAAAGCTGATGTAATTTGTGGCTGTTATTCCCAGTAACCAGGGCGATCCAAAAGGCTCTGGTCCTCCCGCTGCTCAATCAGACCACTGTTTGTTCACTCTCCCTTTTTCTCATGGTCTGTTCTGCCAACTAAAACCAGCCTGGCATAAATGAAAAGCGATAAATCTTTATCTTCTCTCACATGTGAGTTTCAGAGGAACTTCGAGATGGAACTTTCAACGCTCAAGCGATGTCCATC
>JAJHUR010077816.1:0-15653 GCA_027495735.1 Lutjanus campechanus | reverse complement strand
CCTCTTAGGTTGTCTCCTTGCCGAAGCATTTAGACTTTCATCTTTCACAGCACTTACTGTCATAATACAGCACACGTGCATTTGAGTTGCCATGGTTACGCTTCACTTCCATCTTTCTTTAATGTCACTACATGGCATTATTGTCAGTATTTGCTAGTTTCTGTAAAAAGGACAACAAAGAGAATAGAAAAAGAAAATGAGAATGTTGTTCTCAAAGAATATGGAAAACACTAGCACATAATCCAAAGTAAATTCAGCTCATGTGGCCTAAACAAATATGCACAAGCTGAAGATATGGCATGAAGCAACTGGCAAAATCAATGCAAAAAATCTACTGTGAAGGGAACCTTAGATGAAGTAATGAGGAAAACTCTGCCGAATTTCATTAAAGCAAACATAAATATATTAGAATGTAAAGTTGCCTACCTAGTGACAAAGATGCTAGTGCTAATGTCAAATCTGTAATCTCTGCATCACTCATGGTACCTAGTGGGTTTTCTCTGTCCTGAAAAATGTGTCTTGGCATCTCTTCCTCGTCAGCCATTGTCTTATCTTTCACAAATAATTTCACTTTTAAGACACTTGTATGGGTCCTTCAAATTTTTCTAAGGAAAATGGTTGCTAAGGACCGTCTAGCAACAAATAAGGGAAAAGTTAAGTAGCTAAGGGCAAACGGGGATTAAAGTTTTTTTCCTTTACAGCTAAAGAAATGCTTATGGTGATTTTATATAACTTTTTGTTCCCCAAAGGCCTCCTTAGATGAAAATTTAAGGCAAGCCTTAGCCTGAGTGGTTTTGTGCAACTGGGCACTGGAGCCCTGCTGATTTCCACGTTAGCCATCTAATCAAGGACTGATTTACACCTGGAACAGTGAGTGAATCATTTAATAAGAAAACCAGCAGTGGTCTGAGCAGCAAAGCCCGGGATATCAATTATTCTTTATCTCCACTGACTGTGGTCTGTCCAGCAGATTCCCTGCTGTCTTATTGCCATACAGGGCACATGTTGTAAGCTAAAACTGATGAGGTGTTACAATGTGTTCAGACCAAACACAGAGCAATTTTTTGCCTCACACTGAGAACATACCACAACACTCTCAACTTTTAGAAGCACTGGAAAAATCACCTTTGTTGTTTCCAGGTAGTTGCCACTTCAGCTGTTGTCTGTCAGCTGTGTGGACTTAGATCACGTACTTAACTTGGTAGGATTGCACAAGGTAACATACCTTCACTGTCAGTGCAAAATGAAATTGTGCAATAAATACAGACTTCAATATCGTAATAGTGTGGGAAACTAGCTGACCCACGTTGTTCAAACAAAAACTGTGACTGCAGTATTGAGTAAAACTCAGCAGCTCAGATTTAATCTTTCCAAACTGAGTTACAGAAATATCTAAAACATCTGTGGTGTGAGTACCATGACAGTCTAGTACAGATTTAGAGATAGTATAACTCGCACATTTAGACTTAGAATATGCACAGACATTTATATATATCAGAAAATATCTGTAACTGTTCTCATACAGGCAGTTTTACATGTAATGTGGCTTCAGATGTGCTTTTGTTTGTATAATGATTTCAGAGCAGGGACTAATTAAGATGAATTCACTCAATCTTGTCAGTGCAGTGGGAGACAGAGCTAGCAAAGGCCAAGAAGCAGATTTATTCAAGATGACTCAACACCCCTACTCCATTTAACACTGTATCCACAGGTTGCACTGTAGCACGAAAGTTTGACTTTGAGCTCAGACAGCTGTGGAGAGTTTGGACATGCTTGTGGAAACGGCGCCAGTTTTATTGGGAAATGGCTGAAATATATTAAACATGACCCAAAAAGAAAGGGTGTTTAAAATGCTTTGAAGTGAAACATACAATAATTCAGAACTTCTAAGGTATGGAGAGGCCCTTAATGTACTAAAATTGGGCGGTACTTCACTCAGTTTACAGTATGTTAGCCTGACACATACTGTTGCTGTCATGCAGTGATCTTTTACTCACAATTTGAACTCAACAGAGATCCCGTTTGTGGTGCTGGTTTAACCTGATTTGGGTATTTTATAACTACTCCACCTCCTTCAATACATGTTCAAGCAGGTACTTTTGCACCAGAGCGTGGCATGTCTACATCTGGAGGGGTGTGTTTGATTTGATTGTGTACATTTGAAAGCAAAATTTACTCCTTTGTGTGTGTGTGTGTGTAGCTAATACTCCCATATCTCTTCCAGCTAAGAAACCAGGTGAGGTGAGGAGGTATGGCTCCCAGCTGGCACTTTCCTCTGAACACGATGCCCTCTCGCTGACAAGTCACAACACACACAGGCTCAGGTAACACACACACACACACACACACACACAACCATATGTATACAACTGGCAGTTTAAAGCTGTGGTAGGCAGTTTTTTGGGGGTCATTTGGGGGAAAAATCCTTAATAACCGTTGTGGTTTTAAGTTTTAGCAAATCTAGCTTTTGATGGTAGATTTTGGCCAATCACAGGTAATTTCAGAGAGAGGGTGTTCTGTAGGCTGTTCTACAAATGCAAATGCATGCACACTATCTTTCAGATGGTGAAAGCCTGATTCAATGGCAATAAATTGTGCCGAAAGAAACAACTTGTGATAAATTTCAAATAATTCTGTTGCTAACAGCAGTGTACAACACGGTGTCTATAAGGGAACTCCAGACTTGCGAAGGATCTCACAGGAGTCTTGAACTGAAGCTATAAAAAAAATCTCTTGCAAATCTTGGGTTCCCGTCTAGACACGACGAGCAAACACCAAGGGACCGACACTACGACGTGCCACCTCAGTAATGGTGACTGTTTTCTCCTCAAAGCAGCCGACCTACATCTGCTCTCATCCTCAAGCAGTCTCCATCTTCATTCTGCCCCTCCAGTTTGTCAGGGTGAACTCATTTCCAAGCCAGTTATGTTATTAATCTGTTAAATTACTGAACCCCACTGCATAGGAGTGCGTACATCTCAAATCAAAATTGTTTGTATGCGTTGGGTCCGTTATTCCCCTGAGGCATTGGTGCCTACTCTGCAAACCCTCCAGAGAACAGGGAAGCCACCGATAAAGCCTTCCTGTTCGGTACTCTGGCCACACACAGCTGGTGTGGCGCAGCAGGGTCAGGCCCATGCCTCGCTAGTGAGGTCATCCAATGTGACATTCACATTCAGCAATCTCTATCTCTCTAATCTCTGGCATTACAGAGAGCTGCCTGCTGTTGCTATGCCTGCAAACAATCTGCACCGCTGCACAGAGTATTTGTTTTCCCCTGATGCTAAAAGAAAACATCAGCTAGTATTTGGTGTCTTTTGTGTGTAAACACATCGTGTCTGACATATCCTCCTCATGTTGCTGCTTTTAAGTAGTTCTTTTGTAGAAAAAGCAAAACAGGAAGTCAGCAAATAAAAGACAAATCTCACAAGGTATTACACAGTTTTGTTTCCATTCAGCGTCGGACTGTTCCGACACCACCTTCTCTTCTCTTCTCCCTTTAGGCAGTATGAGGGGGCAGCTGATGAAGGTCTGGTCGGAGCAGAGCTGCTCCTCCAGAAGCAGGAGGAGGAGGTGCAGCGGCTTCAGGCCCACCTGGCCAGCAGGCTGTCCAGGGCCAACCTCTACCCCACAGACGACCCCATGGCCCCGTCTCGCACTTCCATGCTCGACCTTCGAGACCCCCTCTATCCTTCCTCTGTACCACTTCGCAAACCCAAGGTTTGAGCATCAACTCTGTCAACTTTGAGGATCATTTCAGTTATTTGGGATCTTCCTTTCCTTTACAAACATTTACTTTGTTTACGTACTAAACTCCCTTCATCACTATAGAGTTGTAAACACACACACATGGCACTGCCAGCTCCAGAAGGTGCTTCAAAGACGTCATTTCAGCACGCTCACTGCAAGGGGAACTCCCTCCCCTGAGCTCTTGTTGTTTATATTGCAATATTTAATGATGGATGTGCAATTTTAACTCACATGAGTTCATTGGCAACTAGTTTGTTGTTGCTGTGCTCACTCCTTCTTCTGTAAATAAAAATTGCTGACTGGAAAACATAATTCACGTCAGCCTCCCTATGGTAATTACAAATATGTGGGTTTGTGGCACATGTGGGATTTTTTGGGTAGAGTCTGATTTATCCCACCTTCTGTCACAAATTTTGAGAATGTGTTAACAGAAGTGGGAAAACATAGCAACAAATCTGCTGACAGTAAACCTCAAATACTCTACATCAATTATATTGCTATTAGGTTAATTATACGTGCAAAGGCGAGACATATTTGCTGCAGTGTGTTCATGGATTTTAAATTGATGTCATTTCGGATGTGGGGGATTTCCAGTCGGTAAAACAATAAACTTTGAGCTGAAGCAAAGGAATCTTGCTCCTCCACTTCTGGTGTGACTAGATTACAGCAGAAAAGCCAGAAGGAAGTGTGTGTGCAACACTGACAAAGCATCACATGAGCTGTCGTCACTGAAATCTCATGATCAGAGTCGCTATTAAAACAGGTGTGAATCTGCAGTGTAGAAAGTAATTGTTTGTTTGTTATTGTATTTTAAATCATTGCTCTCAACAAGAGATTACATTTTAAACACAATTAGTAGTCATAATATAAAAAAACATTGAAAAGAAGGCCAGGGTATGATCCTTTAAAGGGATAGTTCGGATTATTTGAAGCAGGTTGTATGAGGTACTTATGGATAGTCAGTAGATGGCAGTTGACACAGCCCCAATTTGGGGAAGCAGAGATTTTAGCCACTTAAAAAGAGGCCCACCTAAAAAAAAAAATCAATATCAGTTTAAGCGTACACTATATTTAGACTACTTTCGTTGTTTTACTTTGCCATCAGACATCCTGATGGGAAACCACTGGTAAATAAGTCAAATATCACTCTCTCTTGCTCAACCAGACTCCTTTTGCCAAAACAGTCATTTTAATTCACAGTACATGGGAGTCACTGGTCTACCACTGCCTCAGTCTGTTAGTTTATTTGTGTTATTGTGTGACTTTGGTGAATCCAAACTAACACCAAAGTCATACAATAACACAAACAAACTGCCCAGTTGAAGCAGCGGTAGGCCAGTGACTCTGCTGGGTAAAACGACTGATTTCACCAGAGGAGTTGGTTTGAAGAGAACGATATTTGGCTTATACGAAGCTGGTTTCTTTTTGGAAATGGCAAATTGAATGAGTGAAAATATTATAAATATAATGTACACTAGAACTAATGTTGATATTTATAGATGGGCCTGCTTTAGGTGGGTAAATATGTTTTGCTGCTGACCCTGACCTCCTGCTGCTTCTCCAAACTGGGGGGGTGTCGACCACCATCCACTGCAGGTGATACACTGACTATGGATGAGTACCTCATATAACCCCGCTTCAAATAATCTGAACTATCTTTTTAGCATTTTGGTAAAATAAAGCTTCTCTCCCTGACAATTGCTTTTATCTTTACTCCAATGGCAGAACTTCCACGGGCCTGAGTTTGTGAAGATGGCCAGTGAGCCCTGCGTTGCCTTATCTGTTCCCTCTTCAATAATGGTGAGGATGCAAATTTATACCTCATTTGAGCCAATGTATCCAGACATTGCTTTATATCCTGTTTATAATCCTACTCCTTCCTTTTTTTCTCTCTCTCTCTCTGCCCACAAGAAACGTGGTAAGGTAGAGGAAGTGCAGAGGAAAGTGGGTGTGGTGCTGCTGAATGGCCAAAAACTGGAGCTGAGCTGTGACATCAAGGCAGTGTGTAAAGACGTGCTTGATATGGTGGTTGCCCACATCGGGCTCGTGGAGCACCATCTCTTCGGCCTAGCATACCTCAGAGGTACTGTATGTTGCTTATGTCTGTGGTTTGAGTTGTGTGTGTGCATGTGAGTGTCAGGTATATGTCTGGGGACAGAAACTATTTACCGCTGTGAACAGAGTCAGCAGCAAATTGTATTTTAGCTACTGAAGAAAAGGTCCAACAAAAAAAGCAATATCAGCTTAAGAACATGCTGTAATTAGAATTTTTCACTGCTTTACTTTGCTGTCAGACAGCCTTTTCCAACAGGAAATCCTCACATATTGCTCTTTCAAAACCAACAAAACTCCATAGGAAAAATTACTAATTTTACCTGCCAGACCACAGGAGTTGCTGGTCTACTGGTGCCTTGATCGGCTTGTTTGTTTGCGTCATTTTGTGACTTCAGTGTATCCAAACTAACCTTTTAAATCCCCATAGTTACACAGTAACAGAAACAAACTAACCGATTGAGCCAGCAGTAGACCAGCAACTTCTCTGCCCTGCAAAATAGAATTTTTTTGCTTACAGAGTCAGGCTGGTTTGGAGAGAGCATCATTTGGCTTGTGTAACAGAAATTTCCCACCAGAAAAGTCAGACAGCAAGGTAAAGCAATAAAAATATACGCTTAAACTGATATAGATTTTTTTTTTAGATGGCTAAAATATGTTTTGTTGCTGACCCTGTCCACAGCAGTACATTGTTTAGATTCCTACCCCTGTACTCCCGCTGTTTCTCGATAAGAATAAGAAGAAGATAAGAAGCTTATACAGACCCACATCAAATAATCCAAACTATCCCATTAAAAACCTCCCCTTTCATATAAAAAAAAATCCAGTCTTAACTTTTTAATTTATTCTAGAGAAAATTCCCTTTTCTTAATGCGAAGTGCAGAACTGTTAGATCACATGTCAGGCATATTAGATGAGCTTTGATTCATTTTTAGTGCGGAGGTTAATGGCTTTTTCATGTAAATTCATTTCTTACACATGATGTCTCATTAAACATGCAAAGCCTGTGTTGCTGCAGGCAGGCAGACATTACTGATTACATCCTTCTCCTTCTGACACCTCTCACCTACCCTCCAACCTTCTCTCCTTAAAAACCATACACACAGATAATGAGTTTTTCTTCGTTGATCCTGATGCCAAACTGTCCAAAGTGGCCCCGGAGGGATGGAAGGAGGATCCTAAGAAGAAGAAATCCGACGTGCCTTTTAATCTTTTCTTACGCATCAAATTCTTCCTTGATGACGTCAACCTCATACAGTAAGTCTAAATTATTGTGGACGAGAACCTGCGTTGGCAGGTCACATGTAAGAAGAAATCCAAAATGTCTGTATTTTTCTCTGTAACAGGCATGCTATGACCAAACATCAGTACTACCTACAGCTGAGGAAGGATATCCTGGAGGAGAGGATGCGCTGTGACACAGAAAATGCCATGATCCTGGCTTCACTGGCACTGCAGGCTGAATTCAATGACTATCAACCTGAGGTATCAACTCTCTTTAATACAGCTATGTGTTATCTGTTTACAACACACTACTTTTGGAAAGTACTACCCCCCTGAACATGGCCTTTTTTCACTCTGCACATAAACATTTCAAAATCATTTGGATCAATATTTCTTTTGTGTTTTTTTCCCCCTAAAAATTGATGAAAAAATTGTAATTTGTGACTCACTTTAACTTTTACAAATAATTGTGGTTTATTGACTTCAGAAGCATCTGAAGACACTCCAAAAGTTCAGAAGGTCATAATATGTTTTAAACTTGTGAAACAGTGACTGACACCTGAACATTTCATTTAATTTCTTTTTTTAAATTTTATTTTGTTGAATCTTAGTTTTCATTGTTTTATGAATGGAAATGATTGCTGATTATACACATTTTAGGTACAATGTGAGGTTATGTACTTAATAAAGTTAAATATTAGTTTCATTAAATAAAACTTAATGAAATGACAATTTGATCATAAAAATAACTGTTTACATCTGTTCCTCAGCTCCACGGGAAGACCTATTTCAGGCTGGAGCACTACCTGCCCGTGTCGGTGCTGGATAAGGTGAACCAGACGACCATCAAGGAGGAGCTTCCCAAACTTCACAGCAACTACTACGGAGCGACTGACTCTGAGGCAGAGTTTGAGTTTCTCAAGGTCAGCAAGACCAGAATGTATAGAAATTATGGTTTCAGGCGGCTGCACCAAAATAACTTTCGAGTTATTGCTACACTTGGCGTGTGGCTTGTACTGATTTGGAGCTGAAGTGTTTGTTTTGTGACAAAGACGATGATAATTTGTTTGCGCAAAAATGGCAGTGTTTACTTTGGCAGAAGAAGTAACAGTTCAGAGTTTATGTTTGATAACAAACCAAAGATTGCAGTTTCAACTACAAACATAAGTCGTTGAGTCCTGCCACTGTATTTTATTCTGTCTTTGTAACACAGTGGAAACCTTTTCTTACAGTGATCAACCACTTACATGGATCAAAAATCTTGGGACAGAAACATTTCTGTACAAATGCTGTTTAAATAATTCACTTATAATATAGTAATCAAGTAGTCTGCTTACATGTATATTTTGTGGGGGGTTTTTTGTGTTATTTTCCATTTTTTTTAACTTTACTCCCATGATACTATGCCTTTACCCACGGGTACCCTACAAGTGATCTGCAAAAAACATTGTGTAATGGGTAAAAAATATATTTAAATAAATTCAGGGGTGCAGGCACGGGTAAAAATTAAATAACCTTGAGCAGGCAGCAGACGAGAACCATAATATAACACATACAATACAATGATGGGTTTTTTTTCCCTTGCAAAATCAGAAATAAAAATGATTGTGCAGTATTTTTACATTTATATCCGCTAATGCAGTAATATCGTGCTTATAATCATCAATTTGGCCCAGACGGAGGTGATCACTTCAAGAGGTTTCCACTGTATTTCTCCACAGTCTTCTAAAGCAGCTCTATTTTCCTCATGCCACTGAACCAAATTGAATAATTATATCATATTGTATGTAATTAGATGGAAATCAGTGCACTCACTGACCCCGACAAAAGACCTCTTCTCTGCATGAAAATTCCCAGTACCCGATGTTAATCTGTCTCAAAAGACATTTACGTCCCTTCTTTCTATCTCAGTACTCTGTTTTGTTTTGTTTTTTTAAGAATTCAAGACTGTCTGTGTCTATTGTCTTAAAGGTGAGCCAGAGGCTGACAGAGTATGGTGTCCATTTCCATCGGGTGCTTCCTGAGAAGAGGTCCCAGACGGGCATCATGCTGGGCGTCTACTCCAAGGGGGTGCTTATCTTTGAGGTCCTCAACGGAAATCGTACCCCAGTGCTAAGGTTCCCCTGGAGGGAGACAAAAAAGATTTCCTTCACAGTACGTACTCGTGTTTTTATTATCAAAAATGAAACTATAGTTTGTTCCCTCTAACTCGGCTGCACTTTCACTTAAAATGTTTAACTTGTCGTCCTGAAGAAAAAGAAGATTTGCCTTCAGAACACATCAGACGGGATTAAGCACCTGTTTCAGACAGACAGCAACAAGACGTGTCAGTATCTGCTACAGCTCTGCTCTGATCAGCACAAGTTCCACCTGCAGATGAAGGCCCGCCAGAACAACCAGGAGCTCCAAGACCTAGGTAAGGCAGAAGAGAGCAGCCACACATGTCTGAGTGGGTGGAGTTCACGTACAGTAACATGGCCTCAGGCTCAGACAGATGTGAATATCTGGCCAGCGAGGAATTGAATTTATTTTCACTGAGAGGGAAGGATAACAAAAGTGACCAATCACTGCAAACCTCCTGATGATGTCAATACTCACTACACTGTTTCCAGCCGCAGCATCTGTGTCAGCCATCCCACATATCCTCTCCAGATAAAAGATGCTGCCCACTCATTTCCCTTCTTAAAATTTCAGTTTGTTTCAATTATATATTTTTTATTTGCCATAAAAATAACATTTTAGCTACCACATTCAGTATATACAAATACTCTATGTTATAAATTTACTGCTACTATTATATAATACTATTATAAATTGATGATAAATTAAATAATTACCTTTTTGTTCAGCCTCCTTCAGCCTAACTTTCAGGGTGTGTTGTTTTATACAATACAAAATAAATATCAAATGTTAGTATCAAAGCATCTGTCCTCCACAATCAATCTGCTCATCCTTACTGAATTTACAGTCAAGTATTTATTATATTATAATTAGCTCAATTTCTTTCAGCACAAATCCATATTATCTTTTCCAATCCTATGTCAATCATCATGTCCGTTATCTGCCACTGTGCGAGTTTCATTTCTGCACAGCTACTCCAATTATGTAACATGTCAGTCAAACTTGTGTGGGTGAACCTGAGTTGTTCATTTATCTCTTCATGGAGCACCACTTGGTTTCATTTGTTTCGCTTGGCTGAACAACAAAACAACTTTGTCTGCATCACGCCCTACACTCCCACCAGATTGCTGTAGACATAAAGTCACAACTAAGCTGATGACTGCGAAGAAGACTGGCCAGACCATTAGCCACGATGATTAAGATGTAGAGGACAGTACGTGCGTTTCTGTCTAGACAATAATTACTTTAGACTGCTGAGGGCTGTAAATGACACAGATTAACACTTGAGCTCTTTGGAATTTCCCTGCTTTTTTTCAATTTTGTCTAATACCTTTTGTTATATTAAAGGGATATTTCACAATATTTAATGTTGTATGAAGTCCATCATCAGTACAGTCGATGCCGTTCGGCATGCCCCCAGTTTGGAGACGCAGAGAGGAGTTTCAACATGTAAGGTATTTTAGCCACTTAAAAAAAAGACCCACCTAAAGAATCAAGCGTGTGCTATATTTAGAATAATTTCACCAGTTTGCCTTGCTGTCTGACAGGAAACTGCTGTTATGTAAGCCAAATATCGCCCTCTCTAAAGCAACCAAACTCCATAGGTGAAATCAGTCATTTTACCTTGCAGAAAACGGGAGTCGCTTGTCTACCGCTGCTTTGATCTGTTAGTTTGTTTGTGTTATTATGAGACTTCGGTGAATCCAAACAAACCTTTTAAAACACCAAAGTCACACAATAGCCCAAACAAACGAATAGAATGACAGATTTTACCCATGGAGTTTGGTTGGTGTGGAGAGAGCAAATAAGACAAGCAGCAAGGTAAACCGGTGAATTTATTCTGAGTATAGGGGACTCTTAAACTGATAGGGATTTTTTTTTTTTAGATGGACCTTTAAGTGGCTAAGATACATTTTGTTGCTGACCCGGACCAGCAGTACACCGCACAGCTTCTGTGCTGGTACTCCTCTCTGCTTCTTCAATCTCGGCGTGTATAGTCTGCCATCTAATATAGGTAATACACTGACTATGGATAAGTACCTCATACAACCCCACATTAAATAATCTAAATTATCCCTTTAATAAACAAAAATGTAATTATTTTAACTATTCAGTCATTTTCTGGTTTGCTTGTCTTTTCTGGTAATCAGAGAACTGCCCCTTAAGCAGTTTGCAATACCCCCTCGACCCTCGGAGCGGAAATGCAGCTGCGAGGACAGTGAGCTCAGGCAGCCTGGCCCCCAGCTTGTCGACACGCTCCAACCCGGACCACCTGAAGAGGATCTCCTACTCTGAGGTGGCCCTCAACAAGGCTCCGTCTGGCCCAATACTGGTCCAAGATGAGCTCCACTTTCCAGGTTTCAATCCAGTGGCCTCCTCGGTCCTTTCCAATCCGCGGATAATGAGCCGCTCCCACCACAACCTCGGACCGCGGCCAGAGTCTCCAGAGCAGCCGGAGTCCTATCGTGGCCAGTCGCAGATCAGAATGAGTCAGCCACCACCCAACCAAGTGGCCTCTCACTTCCAGCAACACCAGCGGGCCAGCTCAGACACAGACTCCCTCTCACAGCAGCAGGACAAGTGAGTCAAAAGAAGTGAAATGTCAAGAAAAAGCCAGATTTGTTCCGAAATACACTTGTAAAAAAGAGAGTAATACTGAGTTAAATTATCGTAGTGTTGGAAATGACCAGGGTACTTTTAAACTGTTTGATTTTTGACTGAGATGTAGAGTGGCAGAAATGAGAAAACAACTAAAACGAGATGTTTCGTTTTTGCTGCAAAAAAATATATATACATGTGGGTGGCCTCGTTCCTGTTTTGTTACTATGCTCTGTAAATTATTTTTCCACTTTGCTGCTTCCCTTTGCCAGCAGGTTCACAGCATCATCTAAATATGATAAAAAAATCATGTTTAAAGGCACTGGAGAAGATTGTATGATCGTTGAAAAAAATAAATCTAGGCATTAAAGGGGAAATCTGTCATATATTTACTGTAATAAATCATATAATGACCACAATATGTCCTCAGAGATCCAGGAAATGTGTTAAGTCGAAATACTTGCTTCTCTGACATCATCACTGCAGCTTCGGTGTCCCCCTTTGAAATGTCTATTCCAGGCCGGAATAACTGTTTTTGTTGCCCATTTCATGTTAATTAGAGTTCAAATTAATGCCGAATACTCGCTGGATGAGTGAGTGTCTCTTTATGGGTCGTAAGAAATCTTTAATGAGCTTTTAGAAGGAGGAGAGGTAAATGTAACTGTAAAGTTGAGCAATATGTCAACGGAGCCCGGCAGGTAGTGAGACAGGCAGCCCCTTAACTCAAAACCCAGAGTGTGTATTTTCAGAGCAGTGAGCTTTTGTTTTCAGGATGACTTAACATCGACAGACAATCAACAGGTATAAACACCTGATGAACTTAGTAATTTTACTGTGTCATCACTTGTTATCGTCAATTTATGCATATTTTTGCATGTGTCCTGCACTCCTGCAATGTTCCTGGAGCCTGCAGAGCTTCCCAAGTCAGGGGAGGAAGGGGAAACGACTCGCTTCAACCATAAATCATATATTAAATAGGATTTCAACCTATTTAATATACCATTTATGGCTCAATATTTGGGCTGTTGTGCTCATTTTTGTGTGCACAATTACTACGTATTGCTCCTTTAAGGCTGTCAAATAGGATTAATTTAGATTAACTGATTAATTTTAAAAGTGAAAATAAAAGCATACAATACATGTATTATTATTATTATAATTATTGTTTTTGTTTATTTTATTTATTTATTTATTTATTTATTGGTACATTGGTTCTTCTTTTTGTTTCTGTCCAGAAAAGAAAAAGAAGGAAAAGATAAGTTGTTTTTTCATTTTTGCCACATTTCAGTCAAGCATCAAACAGTTCAAACCTATCTTGGTCATAAATGCAAACATTTACTTGTTTGCCTTTCATTACTTTACAATTCATGAGACTAAGCAGAAATTAGAAAGTTTTATGCATTTTGCTCCTTTGATTAGTCCTTTAAAGTCTTATTTCCAGCTCAGTTAAGGGGACCTTGTGTTTATAAGTTGGCCCTCTGTGAAGTCTTCAGAGTCTCCAAACTCTCTTCAGTACAGACTAAAGTTACTAAATGAGGACTTGTTACTGGGACTCCGGCTCTGCCTAACACCACAGAGACACACACGGCTCTACCTCCAGCCTCTAATTAACCCTCTGGGGGTCTGTGTGTGTGTGTGTGTGTGTGTGTGTGTGTGGGTGGGTGCACATGCGCCCTTGTGTCTGTGTTTGTGTTTTTGTGAGATGGTGCCAACCAGTGTGTGTTTTTGTATGTGTTCCTATTTTAATTTGTACCAAACCTGTTTTTGTGCCAGTTGCTCCCTCTCGTGTTAGCTGCGTGAATAAATTGAAGATTGTGTTTGCATAAACAAACCTAATGCACATAAACATTTATAATTCATAAGAATGAAAGCGAGTGTCAAGCTTTTTTTCTTTCCTCTTTTGCTGAGGAAAGTTGACTCCTCAGGCTAAATTCTTCTCCACTTCTGCTTCTCAGATCATTTGGCACAGTGACCCACAGCAGCCCAGCCTGGAGTCACAGCAGGTCCAAAAAGGAATCCGACTCTTCTTCCATAGAGGATTCTGGCCAAGCATATGTAGTAGGTAAGGATGCTGACCTGTGGAGGATGATGTGGCGCTCTGGTAATGCATAAAACTACTGGACAGGATGCCTGTGCAGCTCCAGCTCTTCCATGAGATAATGAAAGAATGCAGAAGAAGTCAAATGCCACTTACTTTATATGTAGGCCTCAGCAAATTCACCTACATGTATAAAGACTATAAAAAGGCTCATAACTAACTGCAATCTTTTAAGATTTGAAGATGATGACAATGTTCTCATTAACATTGGGAAATAAAGTAATTATGATGATATATATATATTTATACACAGACCATGGTATGTTCTTAAGGTGAGAGGTGAGGTCTAAAAGAAGAGAATTGCATGGTGGCAAGTCAACAGTATGAAGGAAAAACAGGTGGCACATTTTACATTTGATGCTTTGCATATTTGGTATAAAGTCTTAGCTGCTGTGCAGTAGGATGTGCAGCGTTCCTACAGGGGGAACAGTCAGGTGGTGTTATCTTCGTTGCATGATTGAATTTCCTTTATTTTCCTATCATGCACAAAAAGTCAGCAACCCTCATGGGCTCACAAGACACCAAAAGTACCAGTTGCAGTGGTCAAACATTTTCTTTTCCTTTAAATACAATTTACAAGTTATGTTACAGCTCGGTTTTGAACAAAATATTCTGCCTTCTCTATTTTTACTCACCTATTCATGTGAAAACTGTTTTTGCACAATTTATTACATTATATATTTTTTTCACATCTATCTAGTATCTTTATTCTTTTTTTTTATTATTGTATTGCCTGGTTATTCCTTATTTATCTTTTTTCTATTACTTGCATATCTCTGTTGCTGTGAGACAGAAAGAGCTACTGACCTACTCCCAAGCTTAGCAAATGAAATCTGCTACAAAAAAAGTTTCCTTCTTGAAACACAACTCAAGTTTTTCATCATCCAGCCAAAAGAAATAAACATAAATGAACGACATTGTGCTAAAATGTACATTACTTACATCCTGGTAGACAGGACAGCTAAACAAAAAATGCACATGCTCTGTTTTAGACATGTATGTGCTGATCATCTCACTTGTGGCTGTGTCAGAGTTTATTTTCTGTTTATTATATTAACAGAATATGCTATTGTATATGTATAATGGTCTGATCATGCAGCAAGCTTTTGCATGTGTTCATTATTTATTGATGACAGTACATGTATCTTTAATATTTTCCTTTATTGCCTATAACTGAGCAGAGAGCCATACAAGAAGTTTTCATTGTTTTGTACAATGTACAGAGCTGATCTCTTGTGTGTTGTTCCCAGGTGTCAGTATGCACAGTTCCTCTGGGCCGCCCTCAACACCAGCCTCTGTTAATGGTACGCATAAACATTTCGACTTACATAGACACCAGATTTCCATGCTTTGTACACAGTATAATGTGATGGTGTGGGACGTGTCTGACTGCTCTCCACCATCACTCATTTTGTAACTAATCCTCCTCTTCAATCTGTTGAACCATATGCTCACCACGACACAACCTAGTACGGATATACAAACCAAAAAAAAAAAGTCTGTGTTCTAAATCAGAATTATATAATGCAGAATTGAGTCTGTGTCCTCTCAGTGCTGCCTGCCTGCCTGCCTGCTTGTGGAACTGGCCCCAGTCCCACCATTTAATAGCTTCATGCTTGGCACTGAACTCATGACCTTCCCTTTCATCCAAGCTTAACCCGTCTTTTTAGGCCCATTAGCCAACAGTGCTAAAGTAGGGGCCCCTCAGTAACACCGTATGCCTGCCCAGTCTGATTAATAGTTTCAGTGTAGATATACTAATGCTCTCAGAGTGGCCTACTGTGTTTATCCTCTGAAATTAATTTACCAA
>JAJHUR010077815.1:0-28962 GCA_027495735.1 Lutjanus campechanus | reverse complement strand
AATTGGACTTGTGGTCTGTGCAAAGATGGAATTCAAGCAAAACTCTCCAGTAGTTCAGATTAATAGCCATGTGCAGCAGAGCAGGCGGCACGGCTGAGAGCCAAGTGTCCCTTCTGCTCATATGGACAGGGCCAACAGCCAATTAAAGCCCTTGTTCAGGTTTTGGGCCAATTAGAGCCATTGGTCAGAGCTCTGGACAAGTATGAAGTATTGGTCAGTGCTTTTACCCAAGACTCATGGCTGTGAGTCTGCACTGCCTCTTGCTTCTTGTGGAACATCCATTTATTTTATCAGTTATAGTATATCAGTTCATATCTTACTGTATGTGTTTTATATTGTGGCATGAAGTCTAACACGCTAACTAACACAAGGTGGGATATTTTACACACCAATATCTGAACATGAAGACTTAAAGGTAGAATCAGTAGGATTTGTCAGAGCTGTTTGTAAATGCACTAGAAAGGTATTGTTGTTGAGTTTCATTCCTAGGATGTCAAATACCAACTTTCGGGGTCGGTAAAGTGTCCTGGGCACAGAAAAATAATGAGGAAATAAGTAAATACAGGCAGGGGCAGGATTTCTGCAGATACAGACACCACCACACACTTCTAGTTGGTCATAAGTGATGACCGGAAGGGATTATGTGTATTTTATGAACATTGATGTGCAATATTGAATATAATTTATTGGATTTCCCTCTGGGATCAATGAAGTGTCTGTCTGTCTGTCTGTCTGTCTGTCTGTCTGATATTTTTAGAAAAATATTGTGTAGACCATGCTGATGCAAATGAAGCAGGAAACACGACTGCTAAGCGAGGTAGCTAGGTACTTTATTGCTCCCTTTTTATTTATAGAGTGAAATTAAAGCAACAAAAACAAAATATACTGTATGTACATTATATACTGTATACCACAAAATACCAAACACATTTCATGTTAGATCCCAATCACATTTAATCTACACACTGGTGTTCATCCTTCAGTTTTATATTTGTAACTTCTAGATATTGTCTGGAAGCATCTTATTATATATGTTCTACATTAGTTGTTCACTTTTAAAGTCCACCAATTCTTTAAATACGAGAGCCTGTGAGTTTATGAATAATTTGTTGGCTGCTTTGCTTCTTTTTAGATATGATGAAAATGTTAATGTAACTGTTTTTCTTCTTCTTCTGTTATATTTCCTGTAGACACTAGTGCTGAGTGACAGTAGCTCTGATTTTCAAAATAAAGGATTTGAAAAGAAAAATTAAAACTTCCCAGTGTTTATTTAACATTGAGATGAAATAAAATGATAAAAACACAGATAGCAAGCACCATATGAAAAGGCCGGACCGCTGAACGTTTTTAGGGGCAGGTTTGGAGGGGATTGGAGGGATGGTGGGACACACAAACACAACACACAAACCACTCTGCAATTATATTAGTAGGATTACAGGCGCCTTCAAGTGCACACTATCTATACAGTACACGATGGTCACGTTGCCCCTGTTGGCTCAGCCCGCTCTGTCCTGTTGTGGACAAGCTTGGGTCGAGGCTTTTAGCCAAGAGAGGACAGGAGAGCCATCAGTCAGCAGCTTGAGCCAATAAGACCCTCTGCTCTGCAGTGGGAGCCAGACAGAGAGGTCAGGCCGGGGTCAGGTGGTCAAGATCGGGGTCAACTGTCAACAGACTCCCTCAGTGACCAGCAGTAATAAATGTCACACACACACACACATGAACACACAGCCTCTCTAATGACTGGCAACCCCGTCCAACAGTGACCAGTGACTGTGACTGATTCTCTGCGCTGCCCAGACCTTCATTATCACACGACCTGCACTGATTTGAATGAGCAGCTAGAAAAGCTATTTGGAAACAGCTCCAAACATCTTAATAATGCACTCAGCACCGGGGTCTCTGTAAGTGTATAAACCCCACAGTGTGAGATCTATGTGTGATTACTTGCATGAAGTAAGTACATGCTCACAGAAATCAAAACAAGATAAAGAAATGATAAATGGTGATGTAGCGTAAAGACGAGGGGAGAGGGTTTGGTGTGATACTAATCTTTTTCTCCCTCCTTTCAGGTGGCCTCTCTCTCAATAACACATCACGGATTCAAGCGGCATAAAAGAGCAATCACAGAACAATTTAACCTCTCCTGCGTCTGTGCTCACACTCTTGGCGTGTGTGACGCCACAGTAGAAGTGGCAGTAACTGCCAATTCACAAAGCTCCCACTCGACGAATTCCTCACAAATGATAACTTTCGGGCCCCCTAGCGATAAAGTAATTTCTCCATCTCTCCTGTCGGGGGCTTGGGGGACGGCAGAGGGCTGTGATAATCTCATAAACAGAAGCTGTGTAGATATGGGCCATCTATTATGGCCGGGAACAGTAGCGTAGATAGCAGCATTTATTATCTGAGACAGCAGACAATACATTCTCATTCTGTGATACTACTGCTGACAGACACAGAGTGATCCATCTTCACCGACCGAGCGAAGGGAGAGGAGGGAAGAGAGACGGAGCGACAGATGGGGGGCGAGAGAGGTACAGAGAGAGAGAGTGATAGGAGAAGGACAGCAATGAGAGAGAGATGGAAAGTTAGAGTGTATGTAGCGTCGGAGAGTATGTAGAGGAGAATTATTATTGCTCTGCATTAACTCTGCTTCTGTCCAGTGTGTTTATAAACAACTGTATGCACACTCAGAGGGGCTTTTCCACTGTTTGATGTAGCTGACAGGGCATCAGTTTGCTGCTGCCTGAGGCTACAGCTAAATAAATAAATAGGTAGATGTAGTGGTTTTATTGCCAGACAGTTATTTTACTGTTAATCCTAATATTTTAGTACAAACCAAGTGCCCGCCCAGCCTTTGTCTAGCATTCGATCCTACTGTTTTCCTTGACTGCAGCTGCTGTTTTTGAAGTGGTACTCATAAAGCATTACAGGAATCATATGCACATTATGAGCACATAATTATTATTATGGTGTAATCAGAGTGTGGTACAACAAACGAAATGTGCAAGACTTTGAAGTTTAAAGTTGAGTAGTTCATGAAGCATTATTTGATATTTGCAGGATGATGATATTACAGAAAATATTGTTGCCTTTCAGCACTCGCTTCGCTTCAAATTTTATAGCCTCACAACCAGAGTTGGTGGAACTTGTCTTTGGTACAGTAAGGAAAAGTTTCAGCAACACAAGAGACAGACAAAGTTTACATGACATATCTGCTTGATGTATCAGAGTGCTCCTTAAATTAAGTGCTAACTCTCGAGCAAAATAGCCAGATAAAGTGCAGGGAAGTAAGACAGGATGTACTGAATGTCAATTTTAGTAACTGTTTTACCTTAAAGAGGTGATGACCCAAAAAAATATCTTGGAATTTTGGAAAATATCCACCTCCTGAGGTTTAGATAAGAAGATATAGTATACAGCTAGTAGGTAACAGAATCCATCTCCCAGAAACTCTAAAGGTAACTAATTAAAGGTCCAATGATGGTTTATTGGCAGAATATGGCAGAAATGGAACATAATATTCATAAGTCCATTTTCATTCGTGTATAATCACCTGAAAATGAGAATCATTGTGTTTTCCTTCCCTTAGAATGAGCCCTTCAAAGGATGAGGGTCCTCTTTAACAGAGGCCACCATATTGCACTGAAATGTTTCTACAGTAGTCCAGGACAGACAAACCCAACACTGGCTCTAATGAGGGTCTTCTGTGTTTTTTTGTGAGTCTGGCAGCCACTGTAGGTTCTCCAGCCTCTTTAGAAAGGCAGGGTGAGGCAAAGTATTTGCAATCTGCAAGCTCAGAGCTAGATGTCACTAAATCTTATACACTGTGCCATCAGGTAACAGTTTATGATGTTGGAAATTATGCTGAATTGCTTTCTCTCCGAGAGTTAGATGCAAAGTTTGATATCACTCTTGCTTATTTGAACTTTGGCCACAACCAGGCTTCAGTGGCTCCATTCCAGTCTTTATGCTAAGCTAAGCTAATCACCTCCAGACACCAGCACTGATCCTCTAACTATTGGAAAGAAATCAAATAAGCGTATTTCCCTGAAAATGTTAAACTATTCCTTTAAAAGATTTTTAGACCAGGCAGTTTTCTTTTAGTCCTGACACCCATGGCCATTGGCAAATAATACATTATTAATTTATCTCTGCAGGTTTCTGGCATCCGTGTGCGGTGATGTTATGGAGGACAGAGATGTCTTGGCAGGAAACGTGCATCTTCAGAGGGAAGGAGCAGAAAGAAAGAAATAAGTAAACAAACAAACAAGCATAAACAGAAAGATAATAATAGAGAAGTTGGCAAATAGATGATAAGGAGTGAGACAGAGTGGGGATGATGGAACGAGTCCAGGTGATATTTTTATTTGTTTCTCAGATTCCTCCATTAACTCTGAGGTTTGAACGCGGAGACAGTGGACTGAAAGAGAACAGGTATAAACACAGAGAAAGCTGTGGCTTATTATCTGCGTGTAATGACAGATGAGAAGAGATGCAATTAGAATGAGCCATATGGATGATCATATGGTCATTTTATAATTAGCACTATTTAAAATAGAACACAGACTTGCATAAAACAAGAGAAAGTGGTGGTTGATTTACAAATAACTTTTGAAAGGAGAGTGATTTGATTCAATTAACAAACAATGCAGAAGAAAGATTTCAGTATAAATCTTCTTCATCTGCAGAACTCCGTCCTAATCACTCATTATCATTCAGAAATTTCTCAGACATCTTCTTAAATTGGTTCATTTGTCATATATTAAGAGTTGTCCAACCTACCACCTAAGTCCTGCATTTGCATTAAAGTGTGACTGACCTCATAAATCACACATTGTTTCATCTTTTGCGCCAATTAAATCTCTTTTACTGACTTGAATTTCTTTAGTATGAAAGCATCTTCCTAGCAGTGTTGCAAATTAATGGGTACATATTCAATTACCAACTACTGTTAAGTTGATGTTTAAACAAAAAAGCAAATTGAAAAAGGATCATTTTCCCACCACTGAGACAGAGCTGCTTTTGTGCTCATGTAGTCATAAAATGTAATGAACACATTTATATTAAGAGTTATAATTTTTGCAATACGGTGCTAATTAAGCCCCCCCTCTGTTTGGAGTACAGCTTATTTTTATTATCAAATATACTGTGAAACGTGTCACCTCAGTTGTCTTAGTTGTAACAACATTTGTCAGAGTGAACAAGTGTTTCATAAATGACAAACGAATCATACAAACATGAAGAGATGGGGCACTTAAGATGGTGCTAACATGCCTTGCAGTGATACCAACATAATTTTTTCCCCCTCTGACCTCCAAAGAAAAAAGTCTGTCCTCACCAGAGAAAAAGCTATACTGTTGTCTGCACAAGAAGCTTACTGTGATTGTATTTACGTTTAAATGGCAACTTGTGGCTGATTAATCAGGACAGGAGCAGTATACAGAGTGAGAACGCCTGCATAAGCAGGAGAACGGGGCGGATGGATGGGACTTTCACTCAGGAGACCAGGGCTTGTGTTCTGTGTGAAACCAAAAGTCAGTTGACTTATTTAGAATTTTAACCAGACCAGTGTGTAAGATTTAGGAGCATTTAGTGGTGAGCTTGCTGACTGCAAACATGTTGTCTCACTCTCTAATTCAAAGCCTGCAGGAGAACCTGTGATGGCGTGCAAAACACAAAAGTCGCATCTAGAGCCAGTGTTTGGTTTGTCCATTCTGGGCAACTGTGGAAAAATGGTGGTGTAACACGGCACACTCTGTGAAAAAGGACCTGCGTCCTCTGTAGATTTAAACAGCTCGCTTTAAGGTAACGAAGCCACAACAATTATTTTCAGATGATTATGCATGAATGAAAACATAAACATGGTAATAATTTTTAATCACTTTGCATTTAGTCACGTTCGTTGACTTCCTTCCTCACTGTCTGACGTATCTGATGTATCCCTTGTTTTCCCAGAAGTTCCAGAAACTAACAAATAGTTAGTAATTGCTGGCAAGAAACACACCATTACCTTGAATAAATTACGGATTCCTCTGCATTTGAACGTGTTGGGAACATTTGGGATAATATGCACAGCTCAACAACATAACATATGTCTAGCATTTTGAGACGTTTTAATATGGAAGTGTTTATATTATTGCTTTAAGTTGCAGAAGTTACATTACATCGCTTACATCACATGACTTACATGACTACAAACCAAGATTTTTCCCTGAACCTGATCAAGTAGTTTTGTTGCCGAAACCACACTGCAACAGTTTGACAACATTAACCACGTCCTTAACGTCATGTGACTTTGATGACGTATGTAACATGCTTAAGGTCTGGTGTGCTTGTTGCTGCCGGTAATCTCCAGTGGTCATATACTTTATTTTCGGAGTCACTAGCAATTGATCAGTTCTGTCATGTAGGGATGAGAACATGTTAGAACCTATACAAGATAGTTTGTATTTTTTATTGCAAAAATCTAAACATAATTCACTTTCAACAGTGGTGTTCCTTTGCACAGTGGAGCTCTTGCATTCTTGTGATCCATAAAAGGTCACTGCCACACAGAACGCACAATAGCGGCGACATTTTCACACAACACTCTCCAAACACTGGGGGAAACCCTGGAGACAAAGCTCACTGCCTGGATGTGTCCCAGAATTAGAAACAGTCAAGTCCTCACTCAACACTCACCTTTACAGTTCTCCTTCTCGGAGCTTTCCCCTACCTCATTTATGTAAATGTATTTTTAACCTCCACATATTTCCTGTCAAAAACTATTTTCACATCAATCCTGCGGCTGCAGACGCTTTATACAAATATACATCATGGTTTTGTGTTGCGAAACTTCAATAAAATCTGAAGTCAAGTTAAATACAGCGACACAGAGCTTTGTGGTGCCTCAGAGGGCTCATGCACAAACTATTCTGTCTGCACTGTTTCATAAAGGAGAGACAACTTGAAAATTGTCTCAGAAGATGGGGAAAAAGGTCTAACAGTTATTTTAAAAAACACATTATATGAAAATAAAAAATATGATCATATAATGGGTTCATTCAAAGGTCATTTCATTTTTTCATAACAGAAGTGTGTTTGTAAAGTGTTTGCCCTCAGGAGGCAAATAAAGTTGATTTAGCAGTATTGACAAAACATTAGAACATTTCAACAGCAGTGTTAGAATAGTAATGTGTTGTCCTGCTGATGAAACATCAGGCGGCTACTGATGCTACAGCACCGCCTCAGGGATACATACATACAAGCTGAGTGTCTCTGTGCAGGAGTTGTGTTGAGCATGTGCACTGCAGGGTGGTGGTGTGTATCTGTGATCATGTGTGTGTGTGAACATGTGTGTATGAGTGACTGTGTGTATCTGAGAGACAGATTAGACACAATAGTGATGTGGATGGAATAAAAGAATGAAACCTTTGATAATACTGGAAACACTCGGAGAGGAAGAGAAGGAGGGTGGGGAGGAAGAGTACTTTGCCTCTGAATCCACTGCGGAACAATGCTGGTTTCTTTTTCTGATTTTCAATTGAAAAATATATCTGGTCCATGTTACCAACAGCACTGAGGGCTGTGAATAGCTTATTGTTTAGAACATTGAGTAGAAGAAGTTAAGCAATATTTTAACAAATTGCAGGATTCATGTTTTTCAATAGTTCTTTTCATTGCTATTGGGTTATTTTTTGGCCACTAGGGGGCAGTAAAAACAAGCTGTGAACACAACATTGACTTATTATTAGCTGATATGGCAAACACATTAGAAAATCATTGTCTATTTGCCAATAAATCCTCCTAATCAAACCTTCCTAAATCCTACTTCTTTTTGTTCTGTGCTCCAGCAGTGTTTTGCCAACATTAGCCATCAGATTTAACTAATGGGTAAGGTAATGATTGATGTATTATCTACTATGTCACTTTTACAGGTCCTCGCGCAACATCTCTTTTACCCTGTGAGGCAGCTGGATTAGTGATATCATGAGAGAATCCATCTTGCCAGGCCTCAAGTTATCTGTTTGTGTCCACACCAGAAGTGGTGCAGCCAATCAGCTTCCTAGGAGGAACTACTGGCAGCTATGGACGTGGTTTTAGGTGTGATGACAGTGAGAAGCGTCTAGTCGCATTACTCGTCTTGAACAAACTATGGCGACTCCTGAAGAGGTGTAGCATCAGTTATATCGGAGCTAGAGAGTATTTCTTCATTGAAAGAAGAGCAAAGGAAAAATGTTTTCACTCTTGTCCTGACCGGTTTCAGCAAGAGTTTGACCTGATTAGTTGAAATTAGCCCGTGTTAGACGTGATAGACAGATGGTTCATCGAATCACCTGCCACGTGTTTTTGAAAGTGCCTGCCCTTTTCCAAATAGTTTCTAAAGATGATTAGTCAGACGGTTCTGTGTAACAAACCATCTGGTGTGTCACATTAATGTCTTTTAACCATCCTCAAAATTTGGTTTTATTTACGACAAAGACGAACCTGGCACACAGAATTATACGGGTCTTTGCCTGCTAAATGTTCCACTATGTTCATTAATAGTGTGTGTCCGCAGTTTTGGACTGAGCGGTCTGCAGTGGGCTTTTGGAGAAGTTTGTTGCATCTGAAAATGATGCTAGGAGTGTGTAAGTATGAATCCAAACAGTAAGTTGCGGGACTGGGTAAAAAAAACAAAACGGTGAGCTGAAAGATGCTAAAATGCTTAGAAGAACTGAGGTCAGGTGATAATTCTCTCATCACTTTGAGATATACACACAGTCATATCATGTCAATGTTAATATGAAAATAATAATAATTCTAGCAGCTTTAAGTGCTGGATGTGTTCAGTTTTTGAAAACTACTTTTATTCCTGATTAAAAGTAGTTAATGACATATCAGCCTTGATTTTATATAAATTGTTGGCTGCAGCACAAACTCACTCATGCTTCATAGCCATGTGATCCAGTCCTGGAACAAACAAAACCTAAAAACATCAACCTGATGCTGCCGTGACTGCCTTTGTACTGTGCATGAATGCAAGCTAAATAAGTAATGTCAGTTTCAAAGCCAAAGCTTGCATTTGCAAACACTGCTGAGACCTTATGTTTGTAGTACAAATATTTAATTATTTGCTTGATACGCTTGATCTTTCCATTTAAAAGGTATACAGAGAGTCGGAATGGCCAGAAAACAGACAGAATATGAATTAAATTATATGTCCTGTAATTTCCTGTTAAAACACATGGGTAAAATTGTTTTTTCTGACCCTTCTCAAACATTTACCCCATAAATCGTGGTTGAAGTGTTCACTTCACCGATAGCATTTCATTTCATTGTTTCTCAGGACTTTATCTACCATCGTTCTGCTCTATGCTCCAGAATCACTGAATAAATGTCCCAAACTGAAAAATAAATAAAAATGTTACCTGGAATGTTTCCATAACTCTTTTATTGTCTCTCATTCCCTCTTTCATTTTTCCTTCCTTCCTTCCATCCCACAGCTTCCCCTCTCTGTGTTTCCAAAATATGTCTCTCTTTATCACATGCGACATCGCAGGATAGGCCTGTCTGAAGGAGGTAATGATTTTTTTGTTCTTATTTCTGCGTTGAGAGGGATCAGAGTAGTGCTGGTTATCAGGCCATTTATTACCCTGCCAGCTCACCACTCAGCTGTCTGGGTAAATGCAATCTCCCCTGATTCACACAATTACCCCAAGATAGAGAGGGGAAGAGAAATATCCCTCGGAACGGCATTGTGGGTCAGAGAGAGTTTAGGGAAATACACAGAGAGAAGGGCCACTTCAGTGCTTTTCCAACCAGACCAGCAGTTTGTATGTGTACAGGGCTTGTTTGTTTGTGAGTACAGTATGTGTGATGTTCATCTCCCACAACAGAAATAAATGCCAGGGGCATTAATCTACATCCTACACTGCAAACTGTGAAATCTTCTCTTATGGATCCATAATGAACATTATACAAGTGCATTATATCATCTTAACTGGAGCTTATGACTTCATGAAGAGCAAATAAATCCAATATTTCTTCCAGATTAATTTAACTAATGAAGCATTACGTTGGTTTTCTAGATCAGGCTGTAAAGACCAAATACTGAGGAAGACCGTGTGTGTGTGTGCATGTGTGTGTGTGCGTGTGTGTGTTTCACAGTGAGTAATGCAGCGTGTTCTGCAGGTCAACCAATAACAGCAATTACAATTTATACCATGTGGTGGATGAAAGAATTAATTATGAAAACTAATCAAGCAGGCTCCCCACTGTAGAAGGAAATGTAATAATGACGATAATTATTTACATTACACCATCAAAATTAATTTTATTCTTTAATTTCTCTTAATATACTGATTAGGTAGATTAAAAGAGAGGCAAGCGTGACCACTGACCGGAGCACCACAGGAGCTGGGAGTAATTTCAACTGAAGATTTGAAGAAACAGAAACCCCTTTTGACTGAATGCCTGCTATTGATGATGCACTAAACATCAATGATTGAGAAGTAACTAATACTCTGAATATTTTTTTAGGGGAATACTGAAACAGATCAAGGCAGTAATAGACCTGGAACTCCCGTGTTCTGCAAGGTGAAATTACTGTGGTTTTTCAGGCTATTTTTCAGATATTTGTATAACAGCAGTTTCCTGTCAGAAGAGGCTGTCTAACGGCAAGATAATGACCACTAAATATAGTGTACATTTGAACTGGTATTGATTTTCTTAGCTGTGTAGTGGTGTTTTCCCTGTCTACAGAAGTATCTTGCTTAGATTCCTACACTGGTACTTCTCTCTGCTTCTCCAAAGTGTAGCTGTGTCAACCGCCATGTAGGTAATGCACTGACTCTGGATCAGTACCTCATTCAACCCCACTCCAAATAATCTAAACTATCTCTTTAACCTTTGAACCAAGAGTTGACAAAACCACTCAAGATCCATTTAGCTGGTTTTTATCATCGAAGAAGACCACATGATAGGTTCAAAAGCTCCAGAACAAGTCAGTGAGTGGACGTTGGAGATTGTTAACTTCTATTGAAAAGGTCAGTAATCAACTGTTACATCAACATGCAGAAGAGGTCCAAGTGCTCAAAATAAGAAACGTCTAAACACCTACACTTCCATGACAATTAGACAATTTTCATCTGCTAATGAAGACAGTGTGATACAGTTGAAAGCTCTCAGAGAAAGCGAGTAAGTGGACCCTGGGTGGAGAATGTTTTTTTTGTTTTTTTTTGTTTATCTTCTTGAAACTGTCAACAAAAATGTCTTTGACACTCAATATTAAAACTAGATTTTTCTGATGTAAAGGAAGCTGTAATTTGTATTTAGTATCTCCTCTCCTCTCCTCTCCTCTCCTCTCCTCTCCTCTGTTTTGGGACACTCTATCCTGTGCTAATGTACGCTGCATTCTGTTTCACCAGTACAGCGGGAGTCATCAAAAACTGCAAAGAAACAGGCCACATTTCTCCCCTAGCCCAGCACTTCTGCGTGTGTCTGCAAGTGTGCATGTGAGTGTGTGTGTATGTGTGTGTGCATGTGTCTGTGTGTGTGTGTGTGTGTGTGTGTGTGTGTGTGTGCCTGATGAGAAGAGCTGCTCAGCAATATTTAGCGTTACTGCGACAGAACAGCTTTAGGACAGAACAGAACAAGGCTCACCTTCAGAAAAGACGAAATGAGAGGCAAAGAGAGACAGAGGGAAAGCGACAGAAATATATTTTGACTTTTGGTGCTCCTCAATGAAAAGTTTTGCTTTAATCTGACTGCCACAAAACTAAAATCACCTGCATTTCACCCCTGAGAGAAAGAAACTGATATCACCTTTTGTGCCAGAAACTGTGGCCTCGAATTGTCCACAAACAACAACTGGAATAGTAAAATTATGGTCGCACTTCATGTTCTTTATTAAACAGTACTATACTATTAAACCCTTATTAGATCCTCTTAGAGAGTAATTTGTGACACATTACAATAGAACTGTACTATAAACTAAAGTGAAATCACATATCTGCTACTTCCCCATTTAAAAAAATATGTGAACCAGCAATTCGGTTTTAGAAAAAAACATTCAACTGAAATAACAACCTACTGACCCAGTAATAATAGTGGCTGCATTGCTGCAGCTAATGGGGATCCTAATAAACTAAACTAAAGTATTACTTTATTGAAAAAAATCAAATCAGAATTAGACAGTGGGAGTGCTGTTGGACCTGAGAAATGTATTGGATACAGTGTCAAAACTGTCCAATTTTGATTTTTCTGTGGATACAATCAAATGGATGGAGTCCTATCTAACAGTGAGAAGACAATACACCAGAATTAGGAAGAGGATTTCATTGTTTGTTGATTGTTCTGCTGGTGTCCCGCAAGGCTTAATTTTAGGACCTCTTTTATTCAGCTTATATGTCGTGGCCACTTGTACGCCCTGAAGTTGAAACACAAATGTATGCAGATGATGCCGCCATCTTTGCACATGGTGAAGACAGACATGAAGTGGCAGTGAAATTCACAGCAGCAATGGCCAAAATTTCTGATTGGCTCTCAGAGTGTTGCTGGACAATTATCACATGTAAAACCGCTTGTCTGTACTTTTATTTAAGAAAAAAATGGAAGTCAACCAGATACAGCGTAAAGGAAGAAAGGATTCAGACTGTCTCACACTTTAAATATCTGGGAATTACTACTGACTCACAGCTGTCCTTTAAGAAATATGTGAAGCAGCTGTGTAAAACTGTAAAATTCAACCTAAGGAATTTCAGATATATTCAAAACCAGCTTCCCTTAGATGCAGCAAAAATGTGTATACATTCAATGGCTGGGTTTAACAGCAGGAAATGATACACTCCAGTTTACAGCACAGTTCTGCTCCGAGGTGTTCCTAATCACCCTCTAATAAAGTCTATGAAAGGTTATAATACTAAATAAAGAATATTTTTCGTTTTTGTGTAATTTAACACAAAGTACAACTTGTTACAATTTATTGGTGTACTGTAAAAACAAGTACAACCAAAATTAATCATGACACTCACAATAATTTGTGACTTATCTGTATTACATATCAATTAGGACCTCCGTTTCTGCATTTTTTCCCACTATGTCATGCTGAAAATGCTTAAACACTGCGATTAATGAGTCTTTTAAGTAAGTGCATGTATAGATAATTAGATATGAGTCTACCAGGCAGTATGTGTGTGTTGGTTGGGGTCAGGGGTGATGTGTGATAATGAGTCATAACTCTAAAAGCACTATGTGTTATTCCAGTGAGACGTTTTTTTTTTAAATTATTATTTTGTGTGTGTGCATGTGTTCATGTTGGGGTATAAGGCAGCAGCTGTGTGGCTGTCACACGCACCATGCACCATACACACACCCACATCCACCTACACACACATGCGCACATATACACAGACCAGCTGGGCAGCGGCTCTGTGTTCGATGTACAACACATGTGTCGGCCTTCATCGTGGCACAGCATCAATTAAAGCAAACAGGACATCTATCACAGCTAACCTCGGAGCACCACCTGACACACACACACACACACACACACACACACACACACACAAAGAGCACATAAACAATTTTCTCCCCGAGTATAATGTTACATTTGTGAAATACCAAGTTAGGTCAATTTCATTTCTAAGAACAAAATCCCAATTTCCAAATTTGCTTCAAAAGACTATAATTTTTTACAACATACAACACACTACACTTAGACACTTTGTTCGAATATGAAAATCCCCCTGAAAAATCTTTTTTAATGGGAAAAATATGGAGGAAACATAGTAAGGAGCAACAGAAGGATCCCTCTTCATATATAAGCCATGTCCCCTCATGTTCAATCTTTAGTTAAATAAAACATAATTTCTAAAGTTTATATGATTTATTTTGCATTTTGTTCACTGAATCTCACTCAAATTCTTTCCAAGCACAGTGAAACATTCTGAGCCCCCGCAGGAAGGTGTTAGGTCCTCAATTCAGTGCAACTTTATCTCTAAATTGGCAGTTGTATGCAGCAGTTTGCAACCCCAAAAAATCTTGCACCAAGTGTAAACATGTCTTAGACTTTATCTAAAGATTATATACATAAAATCTGGCAACAATTTCAAAAACTGCATATGTCTTTTACTAAAACTTCAAATTATTTATGTAGTTATTACTTGTGCGAAAACTACTATATTTGCAGTTGACATAAAGCAAAAAAAGAAATGTCTGCATGTGAGTAGATATCGCAGCGCAGTGAAAACCCACTTATCTCCATGATGTCAACTTTTCAGGAGCTAAGAAAAACAGCCATGTTTTCAGCTTTGTGGTGATGCATTTCAGATGACCCAGTTGCTTTGTAAATGGTCTAGCAAAAAATTCAAAATGACCAAAACTCGGAGATAAGTAATTTTCACTGGACAGTGACAATGTGTTGCTTGGATTATTCAAATCAAATATTAACAAACTGACCAGCAGTGTTGGGGAGTAGTAAACTCTGTTATTAAAGTAATAATTTAACTACATTTTGCAGTAGCTTTCTGTAGCTTGAATGAATTCATATTTGCATGGGGATTCAATCAATAAAATTACTTTTTACTTTTATGTCTCTCTTTGAGTAGTTAACTAGTGAAACAACAAACAAGTTGAGGCCATAAAAGGGAAGGAAAATTTTTCGAAATTATTATTTTACCATTGCTTTTCTGCTGGATGATGGCAAAAGCATGACAGTCATTCCACTTTCCTATGAATAGAAAGGCAATTTATTATTGTGGTTTATGTATGACCTGTGAATATGTGGGCACTTTTTGTAATAAATTCAAGTGAATTACATTTTTTACTGGCATGTGACTTTTTTGTATTATATTTGGTTATAATTTCATATCACATCCACATTGCTAATTTGATTTGATTTTAACAATTAGCTTTCAATGTGGGCTCAATGTAGCTTCCACAACACTGCTAACCAGATTAAATAATACCAGTATAATATAATACCACAAATCTGTATTTGAATTACCCTTCTTTTTTGGGTTGAGATTTGCTCACAAGGGCTGCTGCCAAAATAAAAAAAAATCTCCCGTTTGTCCCAAAAATAAAGTGAGGTGCTGTTAGCGAAGTGTGAGGATGACACCAACAAGAGAACACCCAGAGCTTTACACTTTTGGCTGCAATTCACACTCGTCCGCTGCAGTTAAATATTGTTCCTTCCATCTTTAGAAATTACTCTCACATCCTCAGTCTGATAGAGACACAGTGAGTGACTCAATGTCACTTTAGCACTTAGTCTTTGCTAATAGTTCATGCAGTTTCGCCATGTCAGCAGTGAAATAACATTTAATGTTCGCATGCACGGATGGAGATGTATGTGTGGGGATTACTGCTTCCCTCTGCTCTCAAACAGTTTTCAGTAGACAAACATTTACATTTATGTGTGTGTAAACCTGTGTGTGTACCGAGACCTGTCAGTTTCATGTCAAGTCCATGTGTGTACAAATGGGCATGTTTGTTTCTGCCCATATGTGTCTAACTGTTAGGTTGTGTGTGTGTGTTCGTGTGTGTGTGTGTTCACATGGCCTCTAATGATGATGAAATATGTTGTTAATCTTGTAGGTTATTTCAGTCGACTGACAGTTGTTGTAGAGGTGGTTGTATGTTTGCGTGTGCATGTGTTAAGCCAGTTGTGCGTGTGTGTGTGTGTGTTTAATTGGACCTCCCTGAGCCAGTCTCCAGGTGACGGAACTCATCTGCTCTTCCCCTGATTAAGGACAACAGATGGACTGGTATCACAACACACGCACACACGCACACACACACACACACACACACACACACACACACACACACACACACACACACATATATACAGAATGCTTCCACTGTCATGAGTCATCATCAAAAACATCGAACACACACAGACTGTACAAGTCATGTGTGTTTAGTAATCAATATTATACACACACACACAGAGTGGTGATAAATGTGGCTCTACAGTAGACATCCATGCATCAAACACAGTTCACTCTTCATCATCACCGCCCTTCTCATCATCATTGCCAACTATGAAAGAAAACTCATCCTTCTCAGCCTTTCTAAGACGACGTCTCCACTGTCCTTCTCCATCTGCTTGACTGACAGAGATTACAAGTTCATTTATTTAACCAGCAAAACCTAATGAGATTTTAAAAAGTCTCATTCAAGAAAGACGTGACCAAAAACCAACAATGTGACCGGCATGGAAATTTCCTTCCCTGTTGTAAAATGAGTCATATTTGAAAATGAAAGTGACTTTCTAAATATTCCAAATACTTAATATTTAATTCATGACTATTTTTTACTCTTGCATGTTGACTCACACTCTGACTCAAACACACACTGATGATCCAAGAAAGGTTGGAAAAATTCAAACTTTACTGAATAACCATCACCTGGATGACTGAGAATCTTCACAGACACACTGATGATCTCTGAATAAAATGTATGTCAAGTACAGAACCTTTAATGTAATATTACTATAAGAATGAATTTTATAGAAAGAACAGTAGTAAAGAATAACTGTATCGAGCTGCATGTACTCCTGTAATATTATACATCACAACTTGGTACTCTGTAATAAACAAATAGATGGAAAAATATAAAACATACAGGGAATGTTAGGGATGTAAAAATACAAAACACTCAAGGCTCAAGTCTACAATTAAATATTTATCGCAATATTTTTTAAAAAGTGCTTCTGTTTTTCTTCTTTAATGAAATTAAACATATGTAACCAGCTAATGAATGTTTGAACTATGTATGTACGTGAATAAATAAATGAATAAAAACTACAGCAGTCAATAGCAGCCCTTTATGAAACAAAATAAAAATAATAAAAAATGTTGCAGTACTGAGACATTTTTGTTGTGATATCACAATATTATATTGTGTATATTCTTACATTCTATATATTCTTCTAGTAAATGTATATATTTGTACAATGAAATATAAAAATATTTATTTTAAAAACAAATGTATTTGCATTTAGATGTCAAATTCTCACCGATAGCTTTGAAATAATTTACAATGCTATTTACAGTTGAATTAATAATTTATGTGTTTTATTTTATTCTACAGTAAAATGACCCCATGTTCTTATTTTTTCACTGATCCTGAGCCACTGTCCGAGTTAAGGTCTCAAGTAACAACAACTCAGTGAGATCCAAGTCTCTGCAGCAGCACACCCCATTAGCTCCAATTAACTCTAATGCCAGAATTGATGTGACAAACCCTCCCGTGACTGTGAACACTTGTTCTTTACATGGTTTATCTCTGTAGGTCTGAGTCAGCCACTGAGCTTACTGTAACCTTTAGCAGATGTTCAACACCTTTCCCTCAGCCCGCAACCCTTAGTCAGAGTATCCTACAGACACTACACCTGCCTCATTAAAAACACAGCAACACTTTTTAGTCTTGTGAGGACACAAACCTAGTAATGTGTGCTTTCTCACACCCTGGGACTAATTAAAACATATTTATACACTGTCAATTCTGTGGTTCCTCAGATTACGAATAACTTAAAACCTGCCAGTTTTCATTTTCAGGTCCCAGGCTGTAGTTTAAGTAAATATCAAATTTGACAACAAGGTTTTTAGATAGTCCACTGCTTTTAAATGCTTTAATCAAATTTGTTGTCATGACCTCTGAATTATGACTTTTTTTTGTTGCTCATATTAAAGACATGACACAAAATCTCAGTGTGGAGTCCACAAAAATGACATGAAATATTTATACACAAACACGTATCCCTGATGTAATCTTTTTATGTTAAGTCAAGAAGTTTTGATTTTTGAGTTCATTTGACACAAGTTTATAAAACTGATATAGCCTAATTAGTCCGAGACCAATTAACAACACAATGTATGAACTAAAAAATGGTTGTAAAAATTATGTATTTATGTTTAAATGTTCATATGACATGTAGTCAATTTGTTGAATAAAAGGAATACTTTGTGTTCACTTAACATAACATAAGTATACAGTATTATTGTAACAAGTGTTACAGTGTTATGCTGAACAAAATAATATTTTGCTCCCTTAATATATAACTGAAGCATTTTTCTATATTTTTATCGATGTATTCTTTTCGTGTGCACACAATTTAGTAAAAAATTAGTCAAAGCAAAGTTTATTTTTACAGTCCAGGTGCAGTATTTTAGCAGACTTCCCACCATGCCTTTTTATAGTTTGAAGAAATAATATATGATGGGAACTTGCTGTGTGTCTGTACAGTGTAAAAAGGATTTTGGGGTTTTAATCAGTTGAACTGTTGAGTGAACTCATTGCTCGTTATGACAAAGCAAGATGAGCTACTATTTCAACTCGAAAAAAGACTTGAAAACTCATGGTAATATTTTCAGTTAACTACATAATTTAACTTTGTCAAAGCAACATGATGATTTACATGTCATGTAAACCATAATGAAGGTTAGTCTTGAATTCAGTCCATAGCTCATTACACTAAACATTTAATAAATTCACAGGGATCAGTTTCACATATTGTGCTTTGTGTGAAATAAAGAACTGATTCTTGAACAGTTAAGTTAAATAAATTGGTTTTTCACAACTCAAATAAGACTTTATTATTCAACCTTTGCTTTAGAGTGTTGTGGATGGAAAGACAGAAGGGACAAAAACAGAGTGGGGCTGAATCAAGTAAAGTCTCCACAGCAGATGATTCATTAATGTCTCAAATTATCTTTGTTGTTGTTACATAATACTGACATGGAGGAGAGGCAGTCCTCGATCTTGCAGTAAAACTTGTCAATGAACCCAGTGTGACCCTGGAGCAGATATTACTCTACTCCCATATTAATCCGGCAGTCACTGTAAAACACTCCATTTGGTCTACATCCATTTGCCTTCAGGGCCACATTAATGATAATTATGAGGCTCTCAGCATGCTAGTTAATATCCCCCCATATAATCCATGTCATTGCATGAGAGAAAAAAGCAAAGATAGACTAGAGGAGAGCAGGAATGACAAGTGTATCTTTTTTGTATTTTCCTCTTTACACAGAGATGCATTTATTTAGTGCAATTATATCTTATTGTGAACAACACACACATGTCCTCTACCAATATCAACCCATTTTTAACATTTTGGATAAAAGAGTCGGATGCAATCAGACATTGCACATATTTTTGCCTTGTCTCTGTGGGGACAAAACACAAGCGTGGGACAAAAGTAATGGCTGAATAAATTGACCACAAAACAAGTATTGAATGTTTCTAGCATAAAATGCTCATTAATGTTTCTGTTAGTCCTCCAAATTAAATTATCATGTAACCCTCAAATCAATATATCATGTTAAATGTCGCAATTATATGAAATTGGTTAACCTTAGTGCATAATCGCCTATGGGGATTGTCTCTCAAATAAAACAGCCTGACATGCTCCAGCACACACATCTGGACTGATGAGACCACTGCTGGTCTTCCTCACCTCAACATTTCCTGCAAAATATAATGAGCAAAGAAACACATCTTTAAGAAAAGCAGGACCAATGTGACACCAAATCACTTTCATCCCTACACAGTCTGTCAGCTTTACCCTGGTTACCACCAAAGATGTGATGAATTAAACTTTCACTGATACTTGACCTACAGATATGTTCAACAGATGATTTACATTAACAACTGTCAACAAATAAACTAGCTTAAATGAGTCTAAAAACAGAAAATACTTTCATTTTGTACATTTGACTGATTGGATCAGGCTGATGTCTCCCTTTGGACTGACAGGATGTACGACTGTGGACTGTGTCCCCGAGACATTCAGAGCAGAAACATGCATGAAAAGTATCTTTCTTAATACTTTATCAAGTAAAGTGTCCTGCACTGTGTCCTAACTGCAATTTGGGTAGTTAATAACATATTCTGTGGTGTGACAAACTCAGAACACATATTTATTCTTACTTTACAGTATTTTTAATACAAACTAAATAGAGTACTGAAAAAATAGGATTTTAGCTCATTTCCACTCTTTAACATTACACTTTACATTAAATAAAATTATTAGAATCCTTCAGAAATCTTATTTTTTGTATTATCGTGTTGCTCTGTTTCCAACATTTAAATACATTTTCTCAGAAGAAACCTATAATATGCTGGTTAAAATATACATTTTAGTCATGTTCCCATTTCACTCAGTCCTCTTACTCTTGGGCTATTTGGAAAAATTCTACAAGTTACATGATCAACAAGAAGAAGCGTTGATTACAGTCTTGTGAAGGCCATGGGAAGACTAAAAGTAGATTCTCTTGCTTGGTTTTCTGTTTTTGTTCATACTGTAAGTGTGAGTCAGAATGTCAATGTCCAGTCCATTACGTAAGTTATTTCTAAGATGTATGTATGTTTTCTTTGAAGATAGTTTTGGTGAAACACTTGAAGGTTCAAAGTGTTCTCATAATATTAGCACTGATGCCATGTGTTTACATTTCACGGGTTTGCTAATGTTTTGCTAAAAACTCAGTCCACTTACTTTCAGTCCTGTCATGGAAATTTGCTTGATCCTCATTTAGAAACCTTCTAAAAAATAAATAAAATGGCATGAGACTGACAATTACAATTCCTCCAGGAAGCTTCGATGTCGCATCATCGTGGAGTCCCCACACAAACGTCATACAGTGCATCAATGAACCAACTCCATGTTTTATTATTTGCTTCTTTTTTTTGTACTTCTAATTTTAAATTTCATGGATACTGAAAAGAACAGAAAGTTTGTCACTGTTATTGACATTTATCAACACCCTGTGCACTTTTCTTTTTTATAATTCTGTGCTGCGTTGACTGAGTTAGAACTCCAAAAAGATACTGCATCTTTGTGTAATACTCTCCAGGTGAACTTCACTTCTTCATTTACAGTACTTATAAAGCATATTTTGTTAGAATTTTTATAATCCTTTTTGATGAGGTTTTATTTCTCCCTGGAACAAGATGGCTTTCATTTTTAATAAATTATTCAATTTTGACTTGCTCATGCAATTTCATTGCAATAAAAAATGCTCCAAAACATCCCAACATGCATCACAATTTCTTAGAAAACCTGTCATGATTCAGTCATTTCAGGCTGCAACAATCCCACGAAATCCTGGAGGGACTGATCACACATTTTAAATTGTTTAACATGTGTTTAACATGGTGCTGATTTGGTGGGATGGCCCACAAGAGAAAAGGTCTGTGTTGCAACCGTCCCCTCATACTTTTGTCCCTGCTCTCCCCTATGCTTAGCAGGTGAAGAAGAGCAACACAAAAAAGAAGTATATGGACTCCCCAAAAAAACATCCACAATGGGACAATATTTAAAATTCATAGCTGAATCAAATCGATGAGTGCTTTCCATTCTTATCTCCCCCAAACATGGCGACTCGCCTCACACACAAACCAACACACACACACAAGCTTAAAAATGAAGAGAAAGGGAGGAAGGAGGGAGAATGAAAGACAGAGAAAGAAAGAAAGAGAAAGAGGGGAGGGAGGGGGGTGATAACAGCTTCAATAAATCATCCGGGCCAGTCGCCGCTCCCCGGGGATGTGGGATGGATTAAATTAAGCACTCCCTCCACCAGTGTGTGTGTCTATCCATCCCTCCATCCTCCCTCTCCCTCTCTCTCTCCCTCCTCGTATATAAAAGCCAACAGCTGATCGCAGACGGCACACTCACGGGAACACCTCACGGAAGCTGCAGAAAGAGACCGAGGAGGAGAGAGAAGAGAAGAGAGGGATACAGAAAGAGAAAGAGGGGATGCTGTTGATCCACTCGGCTGCCTGCAGGGAGTCTTATTGTGATGTTTTACCGGCCTGAGTGAGGCTTCTTTACCGGGAATTAAGGACTATTTCTGCGGCAGCGAGGGAAGGACGAAGTGTCCGACATCTTTTTTTATTGAAAAGCTTCCAAAATCCGTTTTTCTTCCTCTTATTTTCTTCGCATCCCTCCCTCCTCCTCCTCCTCCATCCTCCTCTTCCTCCTCCATCTCTTCTTCCTCTTCTTTTAAAGAGGCCCGAGAGCCGCGGTGCGCGCTGCAGGGTGCCTTCCACCGCCTCTTATTTTGGGTTTTGTTTTTTGTTTTTTTGGAGTGTAAAAGGCACCCTGCGGGAGGGAGCTGTCCGGTGCTGAAGTTGCATTTCTCACCTCCTGTTTATTTTTTGCACAAGGACAGAAGACATTCAAAGAGACTGAAACAGGAAAGAAACGATAGATAAATAAGCGCTGGTCAACTATTTGCTTCCTCCAAAATCTCAAGACAATCTTCCTTGGTGTGTATCGGGTGAATCCACCACGCTGGCCAGGCCGTCGGCGCTCGGCTGTGTTTGTGAGTGTGTGTCGTTGTGTTTGTGACAGTGTGTGTCGGTGTGTCGCACCACCATGCCAAGGTCTTTCCTGGTGAAAAAGGTGAAACTGGATGATTTCCCCACCGGGGCGGATTTGGAGAACGCCTACCGGCACAGGACAGACCTCAGCCTGCGGCTCCATGACAAAGGTAGGTCAGGCTGCTGCTGCTGCTGCCTACACTGCGAGCATTAACAGGTGTCTCACAGACAAGTCGAGGAGACAGAAAAAGAGGAGGAGGACAGGCAAGGAGTATAACAAGGCTGAGTCCCAAAAAAAGATAAAGGCTACAGTGGTGGGTTTACCTGTTGTGCCCTGGAGGGATTCCCTCACTTAGTCTTTAAAGGTAGAATCAGTAGGATTTGTTCGGGCTGTTCGTAAAAGCACCAGAAAGATAGTTCAGTTTCATTCCCAGGACGTCTAATACCTACGGTTTCGGTCGGTAAAGCGTCCCGAGCACAGCAAAGTAATGAGAGAATAAGAAAATACAGGCAGGGGGCAGGTCTCTGCAGATACAGACACCACCACACACTTCATAAGCGATGACTGAGAGGGATGATGTTTGTATTAGTCTATACGTTGTGTTTTTTGGGTAGATGTTGCATATTATGCCTTTAAAAAATATGCAAAAAAAACAACAACAAGGTTAACACAATGGTGCCAGTCGTATCAGAAGATAACTACTCGTATCAGAAGATTTGTGCATGAAGTATTTAATCTCCAAAGGCATCACCTGCTTTTATCCTGTAATATTTCTGTACTTAACCTCGTATCACAGGGTTGTTGGGTAACTATAGGGTGATGTGACTGCACTCGACAAGTAGCCTGTAATCACTGATCGCAGTTATCACGTAGTTATTACCGCCCTGATGGGTAATAAACGCTTCAAAGCCGCGCACTAAGCAGTCCTCTGCAAAATAAGTAATTCCACTTCACTTCAGAGGACTGGCGAGCACAGGATGAGATGGACACACTGATGTAAAACACTGATGAAATGCCAATCTCAATACCGCTTCACACCTTGCTCACAACACCTTATTTACTGGGAGTATAGAAGAAGCTAAAGCAGGTTCGGTTTTAAGTCGGTTGTAGGAGCTGAAGTTGCCACTGGAACGGAAAGGTCACTTGAGAAATCAACTAAATCCAGCGCGTCCCATGTTTCATCGATTTTGGCTCATAGTCAGCGGGGACTTTTCCCCCCTACGCAGGCTAGGAAGGTTAAAAGAGATAAAGAGACAGTGATTATTAATATCTGGTCCACTTTCACTTGGTGTGGTGGGATTACCAAAGGCAAAGCTCAGTGTGATGCTTGAACCTTACTTCACTGTATCTTATAGGTTGGGTGTAGATGTTTTATACAGAAAATAACCGGTGACTTTTAACATTTATTAAAATATATATTGTTTATATATCCTTAACTGACAAATTCATCCTCCAACCGCCTCCAGGTGCAGCACAAATAAGCAGCAGTTTAGTAATCCTTTATGTAACAATGCTGTGACCAAAAACATCACCAGCAGTGTTTTCCTGCTTGTTTTGTCTTCATTGCATATTAAATTAGGTCCATCACAGGCTCATATTCTACACCCTGCATGTTCGTCTTATCTGTGCACTGTCTCCAGGTATGCCTGTCCTGTTTTTTTGCAGTGTCGGCAGATTTTTTGCACGACGAAATAAATGCATCAATCTTTGTATGCCTGCAACAGCTGCCATACGCCTATATTATCACAAGATCACCAAAGTGGATCAGCACCTGACTACTCTTATCTCGCTTTACAGCCACAGATGAACTGTTGAATACAAGTTAAAAGGCAACAGATTCTGAATTCTATCCCACTTGACAAAAGGCACAATATGCAACATTTTCCTGAAAAAAACAAACAAACAAAACATATAGACTCATAAATATATATCATTGCCAATCATCACTCGTGGTGTCTGTATCTGCCCTCTGCCTTTTTTTCCTCATTTCCTATTATGTTGCTGAGCTCAGAACGATTTACCAACTCATAACGTTGGCATTTGATGCCCTGAGAATAAGACTCAACAGTCAACTATCTTTCTGCTGCCTTCACAAATATGTTGGACAAATTCTATTTATTCTATTTTTAAGGGGACAGTTCATCCCCAAATCAAAAATACATGTTTTCTCTCTGGATTGTAGGGCTATTTAGCCATTTTTACAGTTTTTGTGTGAGTTGCCTAGTTTTGATATTGGCCATAGAGATGTTTCCCTTCTCTTCAATATAATTGAACTAAATAGCATTTGTCCTGTGGTGCTCAAAGCAACAAATAATCAATTTGAAAAACTTAACAGCAATGTGTCTTTCCAGAAATCATGACCCTGTTGCTCAAAATAATCCACAGACCTTGTTGATAGCAGTTTCATATAGGATCAACTTTCTTTCTGCAGTAGAATCTACTGGAACTACTTTTGGAATCTAACAGAACTAAAATAGTTCTGACATGAAACTGCTCACAACGAGGTCTGTGAATTATCTTGAGTAACCAGGTCATGATTTTTGGAAAGAGGTTTTGAATTTTTTAAATGCATTTTTTTTTGGTGCTTTGAGAGAAGGCAGACATCTCTACAGCCATTATCTCCAAAACTCGGCAACTCAAAAATCTAGATGGATAAATAGCACTACTAGCTGGGGGAAAAATGTGTATTTTTGATTTTTGGGGTAAACTGTCCCGTTAAGGATGTTGGGATGCCTTGATATAACTGTTGAATATGGATACAATTTTTAGATGTACTCTTTAGACTTGAAATCACTTTGTTAGGCCCCCAGGACAGTGTGAATCATGGTTCTGTGCTGCCCTGTGCTCCTCTGAAGCTGTGAACTTCCTTGCACCCTCTAACTGTGTGCGTCACATTTTACACTCAAAAACCCAGGGATGCCTTTGTCATGTAAATTAAGCCACTGCATTGCTTCCACCCCAATGTCATTGACACATTGTTGCACATCAACGTGTATTCCTGTGCTTTTCCCTGCTCGTAAAGCACAAAGCTGTCAGTGGTGTATTTATAATGTCGAGGTTAACAAGCCCTGCTCGACTTGACACGCGATCTGCCGCCTCAGCAGCAGCATCGTGCACCATGCTGCCTGTCCCGGCAACCTTTTGTCTCCATCCCTAACATCTGATGGGAACTGCTGCTTAATGCAGCTTCTACATACAGTACAGTACACCAGCACACATGCTCTACCCACAACAGAAACAACCCTCTGCTTTTAGAATAATTTATATCCCACCCGTGTTCTGGGTGTTATGTGTGATGGGACTGTGTATTCAGATGGGACGCAGCCACAGATATGTGTTAGCTGTTATCATATGTAGACAGATATGTGGTGTCACATAAAGCTTGTTGCTTCTGCATCTTACTCAGAAAATCCTCTGAGAGACCGGATGAATAATAACAACACGGATTTCTTAAAGGAAAAAAAAAGTTAAATACTAAATTCCTCCCAAGGATGTCTCAAGTCAAGTAGAATTTTATTAATATAGCCCAGAATCATAAATCACAATTTGCCTCAGGGAGCTTTACAGTCTGTACCGTTTTCGACACCCTCTGAGATCTTCGATTCATTAAAGGAAAAACTTCCACCCAGAAAGCTTTTAGGGTACACTACATTATATTTTGATGGTGCATATGATGAACTGTCTCTTGTTATGTCCAGTTGATCAAAACAAGGTCCCCTTCACATCAACATATTTAACTAACACTCAAAAATAATCAAAAAGGAAATTAGATCAATCTTGTTATGCTGTAGAACAGCTATTTTTCCATCACTACTTCTATGAATAGGTTGTTTTTTGGTTGGTACAATTTAATTTCTAAGTTAATTTCTAAGTTTACTACCGTAATAGAAGTAATCTAAGGACAATTTTCATATAGAATAGGTCTAGATCATACATTTATAATATTGTACTATGTTTGTAGTGTTGTATTTTATGATTTCTGTGTTCAAAGACAGATTTATCTGCATACAAGCTATTAAGAATTGTTTATTCAAACTACCTCACCAAACCTATGCTCACCTATCCTACAACTGTCTGGTGTGTGTGTGTGTGTGTCTCACAAATTATGTTCAGTTACATCATTGTCCCTGTGTAAACACAATGAACGGTAAATAAGAAGAAAACGTGTGTGTAATGACACACATGATACACAAAGTGAACGGTATTTTATTATCTGTGCGCAGTGATCAAAAGAGTACTGAAAATCTGTACTCAAGTATGAGTACTGTTTTACATCTAAAAGTAAAACTACTGGTTTTTAAAAAAAATACACAAGTCAAAGTACAAAATATTCTTCTCAAAAACTACTCAGATTATAAAGTACTTTTTAACTGGCAGGCATTAAATCAAAGGGATTTCTGTTTCTCTAAATATTTGTCTAATTTTCTCCCAACTCCTGCGTTGTTCTGCTCGGTGGTAAGGCTCACCTCTTCAAACCTGCGTCTGCTGCGTCTTATTATGCATCTTCATCAGAACTATAGACATTTATTTTTATGATGCCACACACCAAATTGTAAAGAATTGGCTTTTTTCAGATATTTCAAGGAGTAGTAGCATCATCCAACCTGCTCATATACTATATAGCTATACTGTTTTAGTATGTGTTTCACTCACTGTACTTTGCCCAAGAGGCTTGCTGTGCAAGTCTTCAACCCTCTGATCTGTAAAAGCCCACCACACTGTTAACTGCACTGATTGAGCCGGCACAGCAGCCTCGCTGTCACTGAGCCAGCGACCTGCACCGCACTGGATCTGTCCGTGGTGCTGATGCTCATTTTCACACTCTAAATCAGCTTTCTCAGGTTCAGGGTCAGCCTGTGTGCATTTATCTTTCACAGGGGAAGTGTTTTAACTGCAACCTCTGAGAACCGAGAGGAATTATACTGCTGAATTATCTCTGGACTAATACTGCAGGCTTTTTTTTCACACTCAGCTGCTGGCCACAGGTGTGCAGGAGAGAGACAGATGTTCTGAAAAGACTTTCACAGATGTTAAAAGTTGTTAAAAGTAGTTACAGTTGGTGCTGCTGGACTGATGGCGAGTTGAGAATCCTCTCTCACCACTTATGCAGGGTAAATGCAGGGAATGGGCCACAGTTGCTGCAGTATTACTACAGGGCAGATACCGACTGAGGGACTGTAACTATCGCTGTATTCTGTGTACTTTTAAATCTGACAGGTGGCAGCTTATTTAAGTTTTTACCAGTACATTTAAAGCAGAGGGTTCAACAACACCTCCAAAATTTCCCTTTCTCTTACTGTAAAGAAGTACAAGTACATTGTCAAAATGCTCACAGTTAATAAACCATCCATTTACAAAACAGATGATGAACAGCCTGAGATGTCTTGAGAAGAATAAGTGCAATATCAACAATATGTCTCAGTGTTTCCAACTTCAGTCTACTGTCATTACATTTCAAATAAAAACTTGTCCATCTGTCTTGGAAAGTACACACTGTGTCTACCGTCCTCCTTTTTGACAAAGATATTCACCAGCGATGGCTTCTGCATGAACAATAGCCTACTGTTGACAGTGTTGTCTCATGCAGCCTGTACGTAAGCATGTGGGATCATAACGTATCCAGCAGAGAGCCTGTTACTCTTATTACTATCATGACCATCAGTGGACAAGTGAGCAATTTTCACACTTTACAAGTCACCCAGTGGGCCGCATTGGACCCTTTGATGAGCCAGTTCTGGCCCACGGGCCACATATTTGACCATCCTGATTTAGAGAGAGATGAGGTGCCCCCTAATACCAGCTTCTCTGCATTAAACAAAATACTGAGTCTAGTCACAGATGATCTTGTGGTTAAGATGTCCTGAAACTACAGATAAAATTCCTCACCAAGGACCAGATTTTACAGAAACCTTCAGGCTCACGGTGTTGCCGTCTTTGGTTTTCTGCTCTTTCAATTTAAAGGAACAATTCATCTGGTTTCTCAACACATACAGAACCACGCCATCTATCATGTAAGCATTCATGTCCAACCACTTAGTGAATGGCTTAATGGTGTTTCTACATACAACATACTGCACGGTAAGATGTTAGAAACAAGTTAGCGGTTGACTGAGCGAGCGGTTTGGAATATTTATGTCGACCCATCATCTCTAGAATACTTTATTGTTTACCCTTTGTGTGCAAAAGGCAGAAAAACTGCTATTAAAGACAAGTAGCCTACATTAAAAACACATACCACGTCCAAAGAGAGCACATTAAAAGATGCATTTACATAAAAAACAATAGTAGCTACATTAAAAGGAGCAGCAGGTGCTCAATGGTGAGGACTGAGTCAAGGTCATGAGAAAGAAAAAATAAATGTAAAGTGCTGTGTGCTGAGGTAATAGGTTAACTTCAAAAAGTGGCTGTCCTTACTGATTAAGATAATTATTTTCTATAGATGTTTTTAGAGGTTTTTCTTTGTACAGGGGACTCTGCACCTTTGTCCTAATGGCAGCAGCTGGAAGTGGTGATTTAAGGGATGTTTGTGGTCTACGTTTGGTATCGTAATAAATGCACTCAAGTGGGATACAGAAGAAGAAAAAACACCACACAGCTGTATAAGGCAAGCTGTATATCAGCATACAGTTGATAATACACTGAGTAAGCACTTATTTAATTCGACC
>JAJHUR010077812.1:0-55907 GCA_027495735.1 Lutjanus campechanus | reverse complement strand
GGATGCACACAAGATGGATGAGTGAAAACTATGATTGAAATGCCTCTAGTGTACACAGCCTGTTACTTGAGAAACACTCCAAACAGGATCAAAACCTCGGTCGCTGAGTTGCCAGGCACTGATGTTATGTGTGGCTCTCTTACCACCCACTTTATCCAATCACTACTAGTAGTGACTGATTTATGTCACACTGTCAGTCACTTGATATTTTTTGTTGTAAATACAGCTAAAATGTCATGCAAAGACATGTCTGCCACAGCTCTTTATACTATTAATTAGTTTGTAGACAGATGTCACTCATATGTTTTCTTTCCATCTCCTCCGTAGATAACCACACCATGGCGTCCCACTCAGCAGTGAGCATTCGGATTCTAGATGTAAATGACAATCCTCCTGAGCTGGCCACACCATACGAAGCCTCTATATGTGAAGATGCCAAACCAGGCCAGGTAAGTTTTTAATCTATGCTTTTATAAACTGAAAATGAGACCAGCGAAAACTAACGCACGATGTCTGTTTGCTGTGGAACAAGTTAAAGATGAACATGTTATCAAGCTATCGATCAAGTTATTGTTGAGGTTGTTGATGATAATGAAAGCAGGAGTTAGGGCACTTGAAAACAGTGTACCAAAGCATTAAACATCATCATAAGGAAAAAAAAATTAATAATGCCACAAAGAAGCAGTTTGAAAGGCAGCAGACAGAGCCCACGCAGCACTGAGCGCAACATATTTATTAGCATACAAAACTTACAGCTAATTATTGATGTGAAGTGAGCTGAAGTGTACTCAGCTGTGGGTAGTATATTAGAACAGTGATGATTTTGTCTCGCATTGTACACATTAATCACAATAACACTGTAGGATGAAGGAGATATGTTGAAACAAGCAATTCACACATTAATCAGTTAACTCAAAAGCAAACATGGTTCCTTTCAATCACTTCACACATCACATGAAGCACTATTAAAGTAAAAACACAGAAAAACAATGAATAATTAAGCTTAAAAAAGTTCTATATTGTATCTCTTTTCTAAAAAAGCCATGTTGTCAGAGCTAATTTATCTTAAATGAGTCACTCAGGGATGCAGAATAGAAGCAAAGACAAAGATCTCGATACAGAAGAACTGTGTGGATCAACTTCACTGAGGGTGTCTGATACTGAAAACCAGTATTCTTTGTTCTGTGAGCTCGTTTGATTTAGACTAAATTGGTGAATCACAGATAGCAGCATGGTCTCCGGCTTGTCTTTAAATTACTATTTTTTCCTGCTTCACACATAGCCTGAACGGTTATTATAAAAAATGAATGATGTTGAATGTGCACTATTCTTAATTTAGACACCAGCATTAAGATTCCCAGGTGTTACATTTACCATGACAGACTTTGAAAGTGATGCAGCCATTCCGTGATATGTGATTATTGCTAGAGACTCATCTACAAGAATACAGTAGTATGTGAAGAGCAGGCGTTAGGTGCTACAGGTATTAAACAGTGTTTGAGCATACACTAATTACATCAATTGCCCACCACCCCCACCATAAACATGTTATCAATACATAGCCAGACGATGGACACTACAGTTGTAAACTGAAAATGTCTACTCTGTACAGCAGCAGCAGAGTCGCAGCACAGAGTAGAGGCTCTGGACAAAAAAACTAAAATCTTTAACTAAATTCCTCATAATAAAAGCTAATATTTTGTTGTCTAAAAGCTTTTGTTATGAAGCAGCAAAATCAGGTTGTTGGGTTTTCATCAGCTGTAACTAAACATGACAGCTCAAACCGAGCAAGAAATATTAAAAGAAAGCAGGAGAGAAATTAAACTTCAAACCACAGAGATTCAGTTAGAAGCTACAAAAGTACACACAAGGCTTTCTGGCTCACATCAACAAGGAGTCAAAGGTATGAACCTTGAAGTTTGCAGATTTAAAAACATCCAGGAAGACGACAGGTTTTGTGAATTGTGTGATTTAGAAGAAGTTGAGAATGAGTCACATTTTCTTCTGTATTGTCCTTTTTATGATGAGTTAAGAATACCAATATTCAATGAAATGTCTGTTCAGAATCCAAAAATGTTCTGGTGGTCTAATGATGATAGAATGGAATGGTTGTTTAATATTAATGTTCATAAGTTGGTTAATTTTGTTTCTAAAGCTTGGAAAAAGCTTCAGGATGGATTATTTGTTTAATATTAATTGTAATTTTTGTTGCTACTCTGGTTTCTGGTCTGTTTTTGTGTCTTGTAAGCCTGTTTGGCCTGGGCACATGGCTTGTGCATGACACAATATTAAAACATGTTAATTACTTAATTCATTTATTCATTCATTCATGAAAAAACTAACAAAATAGCAAACTGGTCTACTGGCAGTGGGAAAGAGTTCATTTCTTATTTCAAGCATGTTTACCTGTATTTAAAAAAACTGCATATGCATGCTAATTTTGATGTAAAAACAGTATAACAGGAGTCAGATTTCAAATGTAACACTGTAAGCTAATTGTAGCTTGACATGAGGTTGCTTGACAACTGGATATGGGTGTACAGTCTGACATCCACTCATACAATCATACAGAGCGTCAGAATTGTCAAACAGTTGTGGAATGTGAACAGACAAGAGTATTCTGTTGTTCGAAACATTACCATGAAGGCGTTAGCTGGTGCTAATTTGTGAAAAAACTAGGGTTAGGGTTGCTTTACAGTTTGTCCGTGGATGTCAGCTACAATTGTTGGGGTCAGTGTGTGGGATGTTTTACAGACATGGCAACTCGAAAATTAAACATAAACCAACATTCTAAGCATTTGTTTTGGTTCAAAGGGTAGATCTAAAGATCCAATGTTAAAGACAAAATTAAGTGCTCTAACATTACAGGTATTGAGCGTCATCACTCATATCTTTTCTAAAATGTCAAGTCAGTTTTTCTCAGATTTCAATGATGTGGTACAAATAAAACAAAAAGAAAACACAAACAGTAAAATAACGTGTATCGTCAGTTTGAAGATAAAATGTCAGGAGTACAGTTAACATTTTGATATCTGTGCCGGTGCCTTGATACCACAAAGCAAAAGACCATATCGTACTGTATTGTCATGTCTTGAGAGTGGAGATTCACTCTTGGCCTTGGGATCACATACAGTCGAGTATTCTAATTTCAAGGTTAACAAGAACTTTTCCAGAACTTTTGAGCCTATTACAAATTGCTCAGGTGTCATCACATAATCACTCAATGACCCTGAAGAAGCCAGTAGGTGAACCTCGAGTAAAGAATATTTTATCACAATAATCTCAAAATATTTACATCTGTATTGATTTTTTGCTCCTCTCATACTCGCTAGTCCATCTTGTCTTTCTACAACTTTCTTTTTGCAGTTATTGAGTGTTTTCAGTTGCACACTTTTATCTATCTGACACTTCATAAAGGCATTTATAATGCAGCTTTTGGGCAAAGGCACAATTTCCCAAATAGTGTCAGAAAGAGAGCCAGAAACAAACTGTTTTCTGATATTTATTTTATTTATTTTCTCTGTTTTTTCATGCTGGATGCAGATTAAAAGTCAGTAGGATTAATATTTCACAGAATTCAAGATTGGATTTCTGTCTATGTCAGCAATGTGCTTGTTTAAACTGAACAGAATACATTTGGGGAATTTGCCTTTGAATGGGTACACAATTTGTGTGAGTATTCTGCCTTCTACACAGTTTTTTGTGTACCATTTAACAGAAGTGGGAGTACCTCAAGCTCATATGCTCAAGTCTTAGCCTTCAAGTCTCAAGAAAGTCCTACGTTTTGGTGGTGAGAACGAAGCAAGTCAAGTCGAGTCCCTACTTTTCTCAGGTCAAGCAAGTCACGTCACACAAAATTCTAATAAGCTATCCAAGTTTACACATTTAAATGAATGAACTACATAGTTTAACTAGTTAATGTAATTTTCATTTTATTGAAAAGACATACTGTTAATGCAAAAGACAAGACAATCAATTTGAAGCCAAATCTAACACAGCTTAAACTTAACGTCAGATTTTTAATTAATACTTGACCAACCAATAAATTACAGTAGCTAAAAAGACACATTCATATACTTTTATTTATGAGTTTTGTAGTGGTTGTGGTGTTGCTGATTTGAGCTGCAGACCTTTCACACCACTTTGATCCCTGAATCCAAACTTTATTATTTTTGGACTAGCCCCCTCTGTGACAGCTGCCTAGTGTCCAGGTTTGTACGTATTGCACTGGAAATTCCCATCCGTGTTAAAAAACAAAACATTACGTATCTAAATATCTATTTAACAAATAAAGCCAAGTCCTTTTGAGTCATTGGTTTCAAGTCACAATGACGCAAGCTGACTTCAGTCAAGTCACGTGACTCGGGTCCCAAGCTCTTCATGAAAGACATCAATCATCGATTCTTTCCGTTGTTACGGAAGTTACAGCCTGAGAAATGTAGTTCTTCTTATGGTTTGTTTAACCACATCACACAAGCAGTTAGCACAGATTAACACCCATAAATTCCTAAATGGCAAACAGGTGACAAAATTAAACTCAAGAATGATTTTTATGTGCATCATTATCCAACACCAATCAAACAGTGGGGGTCTGTTTGAAAAATCAAGACAAAAGGCATGCATGGTTATTTCTAATCCAACAGGAGGCCAGGTTTTTCCACTGATCACCATTAAAAATGGACAAAGTCATTAGGGTGTTTTATTCTTGTTACATAGTCAACAGGCCCTGGGCTGAGTTAGACCCAATTATCATGTGCAGAGCAAAGGAATAATTAAAAAAGCAAGGCTTTAAAGTGGGGCCTCCATGCTGGAAGCTGCATTTACATGTGTAATGAGGCTCAGGCCTCTCCTCCCCTTGATCCACAGACTCTTAACCACTTATATCCCCCCTGTGCCTCTGCAACACCGCCCGCCTGTGCCTTTCTAGAACATTGTCTGGTCTGATCTCCCTCACTCCCACCTCGCTCCCTCTCCCATCTGCGTGAGCCCACATTAACCTTCAGCTCCTAATCACACAGAGATGATTAGTCTTCCAGCAAAAAGATCGTTGCTGGCTCCCAGCATTGTGAAAGAAAAGGTTTTTTTATTGCTCTCATTAGAGAGAAATGCAGTGAAATATTTCACAGCGTAATTATGAGGCAAAGAGAGGGACTCAAAATTACATATTTCTTACATATTTGCTATTTCTTTCTTTCTTTCTATCTATCTATCTATCTATCTATCTATCTATCTATCTATCTATCTATCTATCTATCTATCTATCTATCTATCTATCTATCTATCTATCTATCTATCTATGTTCTTTGTCTGTCCATCTACAAGTGGCTGACAAATAACAGGAGCGTCTCACAATTTCATTACATTTTCATTCATTTCTTTCTTCTCAATTTTTGTACCTCAGTTTTTGTCTCTTCTCTCCAGACTGTCTTTTTGTGTGTTGTTGTGGGGAGCTCTCTCCGAGTTGGCTGCCGGGATTGAATGAAAATGTGTTAGCCTTGGGTCAAAGGCTTTCTAACGCTCATTTTCAGCCTCAGGGGTAACCACTGGGGGGCATGGGGGAAACAATTTTCTCCTCCATGTTATTTTCAATATAATATAAAAACAGGTTCCCACAAGTTGTTGTCAGGCACTACATCTTTACCTTTAAAAATGGAGTGAGTAGTGTGAAGAAAATGTTTTGGGTCCAGGGACTTGTGTTTTCGCTGGTGCTGAGAGCTGCTATTTGTAGCATGTTTTTCTCTGATTAATGGCAAGGACAGAGCTTTTCTATTATTGGCTCGGAGAGAGAAGTGAATGAGTTAATAAATTAACTAATGAACCACTCGTGTATCAGACATCTCCACTGAAGGAAGACCAAAAGGCCAAATAAAGTTTAGGTACCGACAAGATAAACAACTGAACCAAAAGAAAATATTTTTTGCAACCAGAAGTCACCTTAGGCTGCCTTCAGATTTTATGCTCTTTGCTGACTGCAAGGTAGGCACCGAGACTTGCAGAGGGAAAGTGCAGCTCAATACATCATGTCTTCCCGGCGTGTACAGACAGCTAAGCTAACTTTAGGACTGGATTTAGCTAAGTTCGTAAGCATTATACATATTCACATGCAACATTTCCCCATGCATTACTTTTCCTGGTGAGATATTGGTGTGTTTGGCGAATTCTGAGACACTTTTCTCCCATAACTCTCTACCTCCCATGATTGTATGTGTTGCCTCTGGCTACGTCTTCACATACAGCCTATTATCTCATTGGTCATGCTGAAAGTTCAGCGAAGGAGTGTTGCATTCACTGGCAATTTCTATTTCTGCACTTAGCCTTATTTACATTTGCTACAGTTTTACCACTGATCATGTGTGTACACGTTTAAGGCTACTGAATTTCTGCCCATCAAAATTTCTGTTATTGTTATTATTGTTATTGTTATTGCTTACTGCACCTTTAAATACAGTCTTGGTGTGAAATACAATTAAGTGTGCTTTTTTAACTCAAATCAGGGCAAAGTAGAGGATAAAGCCAATGTCCCAGCATATTGTAAGAAAGCCGTCAATAAAAAAAAATCTAAATATATATTGATGCAGCCAATATTTGTTTAAATTTGTAGCCTTGTAAAGAACGACATAAAAACTAATAATAGTCAAGAATGTCACATTAAATCTCATCTCATTGATCTATACAGCAGTGGTAGTGACAAAATGTGTAATGAGGACAGAGACTAATACTCAAAATTGTATGTTTGGACCTGTTTCTGCTTGGAAATAAGATATAAACATAGACACTTGCTATGAGTGTAAAGTTATCATTGGAACAAGCTTCCCCACATTTGTAAGATTTTTCATGGTGTTTTCTTACCTCACAATATCAACTCAGATGTCAAAATCACAGGTTTCTATTGAAGCAGAGGGCTGTTGCCTGATATCTTGGAGCACTTTGATGTCTACTGCTTCCCAGGATGCACTTATTTATTCAGTAAAATAAGCTGCCAAAGGAGGAGCCCAGAGATATAAACATCAGCCGACAGATGTTTGCGTGTAAAATGAGCCTCAATTTTGTCTCAGCTTCCCCAAAACGTTGTTAATCAATTTGGAAACTTGGACAGGTCAGCAGCTCTTGGAAACTGGCATAATTACAGTAAGTCAATTTTTCTTTCACCTGGAACAGACGTCAAACACCAGTGCACTGCCCTCCTCTCCTTTATGCATATGCCTCCAGACCCAGAGAACGTGCACTTTGCTCACCTCGTCTGGCCTCTGTGAAAAGAAAATCCGAAGTTAGAAAGGGTTATTGCTGCTTTTTGTTCAGTGTCTGGCCTGTTTCACCCTCTTTATAGGTCTGCTACACTCGCAGAATTAATAAGCCTAAACACAACACCTGTTATTCTTCAGTTGAATCAACTGTCAAATTGCTCGGCTCGAGATTTTTAACTTTTCACAGAAGACTGGTCTTTTAGCTCCATGTCGCCGTTGCAAATCAGCTCAAACCCACTCGTGAGGCATTATGAGTATCACTTGATTGATAGCAGGACTTGTGGGCTAATTATAAGTAAACAGTCATTTGTTTTATACCTAAATCGCTCAATCAAGCTGTCAGTGGAACAACGAGGCATATGCTGTACTGTATGCTGGCGTTTTCTGCTGGTGGTAGTTTTTCTTTTTTGTTTGTTTGTTTTTGTTTGAGAGAGTTTTGTCATTATTTACTAACTTGACACTTGAGCCCCGTACTACAAAGCACAGTTTGTGGTTTGCGAGGTAACTTCAGGATTAATTCTGAATTTTCAGCGTGGAGTGGAGGGAAAAGTGTTCAGAGACCGGCCAGCAGAGCCTTTACGTGTGCTTTTATACACTGATATCATCCCTCAATAGAGACTGATAGAGGAATTAAATTCTGTACTTGTTGTTCTTTTAAGTTATGAAAGTAAGCCAACTTGCCACTTTGAATTATATTTTTATATTTTCCATCAGTTTTATTTGTAGGGTTACTACAGCGACCAACTGGTGCATTATCCTAACTGCAGGTATCCATATAAAGAAGAGAGTAACACCATCTATCACTATCTCAGAGAGTCTCACTATTTATTTAATGCTATTTCATTTAAGATGTTAACTTGATCATCATCTGTGTAGCAGGTCAGTTGGCCAGACAGGTGATCAGTTCTATGTATTTAATGATATATTTCTGACTGTGACTCTGTTTGGCACCACTGGGGTTGCAGCTGAAAGAATTAGGGTGAAATTGTCATACAGGCCATTTGAATAAATGTAAGCAGCAAATTAATTTAATGGGATGCATAAATGTAATCGTAATCAGATCTATTTGTGCCCTAATTATGGGGCAGTGATATTATAAAGCTATATATGTACACATTGAGCTGTGTTTAATGATTTAAGTCTGATAATAGTGCTATACTTTAGTGTGTTGTTTTCTATGATCATAATGTATGTAAAGTGTCTTTGGTATCCTGAAAGGCACTCTTTAGAGTAAATGTATGGTTATTATTATTCACACAGATTGTTTTCCAGCTGTCCTTCCTGAATTTTGCAGCTACAACTGTGCCTTTGCCTGGATTATAATTATGATGGTCCTTTGTATTTGTCTAATATTATAGTTCACTCTTTGTTTGTAAAAAAGAATACCAGTTGACTTGTCTATGTTTGTGACTGGTCACATGCTGCAAACACTGCCAATTTTATGAGAACATGCTCATACCTAGATTGAAAAACGATAGGTGACTTACTGAGTTGAATTACCAAGTTGATAATCATGGCTGCGAGGCTGCTTTTCGTGATTGTTGTTTTGTTTTGACTTTTTTTGGTTTAGTGTAATTAGGTGAGGAAAACTTTATTTATATAGCACCTTTTAAAACACAGGCTACAAAGTGCTTTAAATCAACGTTAGTACAGGCAAATAAAACACAAAACACACAGCATATACAAAAAACATTCAAAAATACAAGCTTACAGCCAAAATACATACAACATTATGCCCATACGACCAACAGAAAGCATTCAGCATAAGACCCACCTTGATCACATGCTGGAACTATTGAAAAAACAACCAAAAAAAATGTTTTTTTTTTTTTTTTTTTTGCAAAGACAGCAAGAGAGCAGTCACCTTCAGTTTTAAGGTTGGCACATGGTATAACCAACAGGTTTTGATTGGCTGACCTAAGTGGCTACTCGGTGGTGTACAGTAAGGGGTCAGAAGCTCAGAAACATAAGTAGGAACTTGGCTGTGAAGTGCCTTGTAAGTAATGGTAGGATCTTAAAAGAAATCCTGAACATCACAGGTAACCAATGCAACAAAGCTAAGATGGGGTAATGTGTGATCTACAGCCGGTCCTGGTTAATAGGCTGGCTGCTGAAGACATACCAGTGCAGACTGATCAAAGCAAGAGAAAAAGCCATTTCAGAAGTCAAGGCAGGAAAAGATGAAGGCATGAATGACTCATCCTAAATCAGAGACTGATAATGAATGTCTGATTTTTGCAATATATCTTAGCTGGAAAAAAATCAGGGTTGAACTACTTTGTTGCAATTGACTGTCATTTGAAATTTGAACACCAAGTTAACAAAAATTAATGGATTATGATTTGACTTTGAGGACTAGAGGACCGATACACTTAGACTACAGAGTGTAGCATTTTCAGGGCCAGTTATGATCATTTCAGGTTTGTCAGAATTTAGTTGAAGGAAGTTGAGGTACATCTAGTTCTTTACAGCAGCTGTTTAGGTTGCTGAAGTCAACTGGTTTTACTGAAACATATAGTTGGATGTCATCTGTATAACAATGGTAGACTATGCACACAAAGTGGCATATTATCTTGCCCAAGAGAAGCATATATAAGGAAAAAAGAATCGGATTATGAAGCCTGATAAAGAAATTATAACCTGGGTATGTTGAACTTCCTTTGTAATTCAGGCCTCTGTTCTTTCTGTGAAAACACTGTTCAACAAATCATTCATGTTGTTTTGTTCTTTGTGTTTGTGTGTTTGTGTGTATACTGTGTTGCGGGGACCAAAACAAAAAGTTTTGACGTTGTCGACTCAACCAGAGGCTCTCCTCAAATAACCATTGATGCATCCACCTCATTCATCTTGTGTGTCACTCCGTCTATCCGGATGTCTGTCCATCTCAGCTGAATCTACTTGTTCTTTCTGTTTTGCCACAAATTATGATAAACACAATTGTACATGCCTGTCCCTGCGCAGATTTATGCTACAATCAAATAAAGACATGCATGCACACACCCACACACATGCTGTATACACACAGCCTTCACTGTCACACTTCTAATATGTCAGACCCGGTTTACTAAGCTAATGAGGAGCGTTCCATTGTCTCCTGTTGTGTGCTGCGTTATCAACCCGTCTCGTTCATGGAGTGTCAGCTCCCTGGCTCAGGTCTTGCTTTCGGTGGAACCACAGAGAAAATCAGATTAACCTAAGCCTTTTAACTGCGGTTGGGTTTGATCCCATTTGAGAGTTGGCAACACAATCTATTTTGTTTGTGTTTAGAGGGAGAATGCATGTGGAGGGAGGGGGAAGTGTTGGCTGAGAAGTAAATAAAAAAAAACGGGTGACACAGGCTAAGCAGCTTTCGCTTTGAGACACAGTTCAAGCCAGGGCCATGACATAAAGTGTTAAATAGCATCTCACCTTTTTATTTACAGGACCTTCTAGGGGTCTTACACAGGGCGGTATTCAAAGATGGAAAGAGAAAACAGAATAAGTGACTTTACAGTAAGACAGAATGAGCGAGAGAGAAATGCAAGGGAAACAGCACACAGTAAATACAGATTGGATTCGCACTTCTATCATGTAGAACACATGTGCACATCCATGCCAAAAATAAATGCATTCTTAATCCATTTCCAGAGTATCAGTTATCGGTTTGTCTGCACAGTGAATATATTTATATCCACTTCTTTTTATGTGCAGTTTTCATTTGGTCTCTTTTCGGATTTTTTCATGTCTTTGGAATGTAGCTGGGATTCGACTGGAAGCGAGTTTGTGTCTCATTAGCAAAGATTGTGTAAAGGCAGAGAGAGCAGCCCAATGGTTTTAGCCTTGGGCCTCAAACTCTCCCAGACTGCCCCTGTATGCACCACAAACACACACACACACACACATGCATTTGAACGTCTATGCTTTGACGTAACATATTCCCTAGCCCTTTAAGTTTAACCCTACAGTAACCTTACCATACTGTGGTAAACAATTATACCCTTGGCCATAGGGCTAAGGTCTTATTCTGCATTCCATTAACCTCAGGCGTTTAAAGATGGAGCTGGACATGATGTTACACCCAGGATGACTGCGTTTCAGTACAAGTCAGAAAACAAGGATGAAAACCTTTGTTGTGCTTGACATTAATGCATGATGCAGTTTTTTGTACATTCAAACACTGTTGCAACACAGTCCACAGATAGACATTGGACAGTACTGTGTGTATGTGTCTGTTAATTAGACATAAAAAGAAAGAAGTGCTAATAAACAGTATACTACTACAGCTTTCACTACCGGAGCAGCACAGAGCAGCCATCTTGGATTTTGAGGTCAGAGTTGGTGAGGTTCCTCTGACTTTTGGAATTGGGAATCAAGCTTCAGTTCTAGTTGAACTTTCCAACTGAGATCTTGAAAATTGCAGCTTCCCTGTTCGAGTGGAAAGCACCATTAAATGAACAAAATGTTGTGTCTGCTGGAAGGGGTCTCTCAGTTAAAACAGCAGCAAAGGACAGACTTTGATGCCAAGTAGCAGAGGATCATGAGCATTGTCTTCATTTTAATGTGGAAATGTTACATATTTTGCCTTTAATCTATAAAAAAGCCTTTTAGAAAGTGAGAAGTGACTGTGCCACATTCCAAGCAAGTCTTAACTTCACACTCTCCGTGATGAAAACATGAGCAGTCATGTTCTACTGTTAATACAGCTTTAAAAAATGTATTATTCTTTAAAACTAATATTTAACAGCGATGCACTTTGAGTCAAGGCTTGGGTCAATCTCAGAGGAAAGGTTTCTGTTATTGCAAGTTCCTTTGGATTACAAAGCTGATAATGGAGATATTTAGTGTCAGATCTCTGTACTAGAAAAAAAAACAATTACATTGGTCTTAAAGCTGGGGTGGATAGTTTATTTTCGGAGTCAATGGTCAAAAGTTCCATAATAACCTGTAAGCATACAGCAAATTCAAGTGGCTTGACAGAAAACTAGACTTTGCTCCTCTTCTAGGCTTTAGAAAATTCAGCCCGCAGTGGAAGACTTTGGCAAATCACAGGCCGGTAAGATAGCTGATTGCTGAGACTCAACAATGCACCATCTTTCTTTGCTTCCTCCACTTTTCTAGGTTTTTAGATGCAGTTTAACTACAAAAATAATCTAAATCTTACTTTAGAGATGTTATTGTAATTATAGTTAGTGAGATTAAAATCCCCTCTTGATTCTGGATCCATGTCTCGATGTGCTCATTTTCCCAATCTGCTGCACCTCGCTGACTGACACGTGAACGCAATCTTCGCCTCTCAGCCCATTCCTCGCCCACCTTGTGGTATTTATCTGACTGAATGCAGAGGGACAGATATCGTATAGTGCCATGTGTGCAGAAAAAAGTCTGGGTGGAAAGCCAAATACTAAGTATGGCCTCGGGTAAGGGAGGCCTGTCAGCTCTGCCGTGCCGTCTCACAGCTGGCTGAGTGGGTCACTGCGACAGATCACCTCGGTTTGGCCACGGCTCCGCCAACCTCCAACCCCTGGGAGAGTCAGTTTGAAACAGCTAAATGTTAAGCTTGTCTGAAACACACATCACATCACGTACACGTGAGCTCAACACTTACTCACCTCGTGCATATACAGAAAGGATACCAAAGCAAACACACGCAGGCCACACATTAGACATACAACTGATGTGAGTAAAACAAAGAATCAAACCAACACAGACGAGGAAAAAACCCAGACATACTCACAGTTTGGCCAGACAGTATTTCATGAATAGGCGGCTGAGTGAGTCATCTGTTCTACTCGCCAAGTGCCTCTTCCTTTTGTCTCTCAAATGTTAATGTTGAATCAGACAAACCAGCAGACCAGAGACTGGAATATTCACTGTTTCCAGCGATATATTTTTTAAGATTTACCCCGTTCATGCTGATGTTTATAACATAAAAGGTCCAAGTGCTTTGGAAAGTTTGATATGATGTTGTTTGATGCTGCCCATTTACTGTTTCAGTGATTCTCTGCAGGTGGAAATTCCACAAGTCTAAATTATGTTTGTCAGTGCAATCCAAAAGGTCACACAGGAGGATCCTCTGATCTGGATCATAAAAAACAAGTCTAGCAAGGAATCATCTGTTGGTTAAGTTTAGATGGTCTTAATGATTAAAAGAGGATCATTGTTTGTATGTTACTAAATTGTTTTCATAATTACGTTGGGATGAATTGTAATCTCTGCCTGAATTATGTTTAGAAACAGTGTTCTTGTGAATGAAACATACATTTCAGAGTTCAACATTTATATTTATTTTTTTCCACTTGGTTGGGCAAATGAAATCTACTTGCCAGAAGTCAATTTTTACTTGCTTACTTGTTCTATTAGTGGTAATTAAATAGCAACAAACATCTGTTAGATGTCAGAAAAATAGTGAAAAATGTCTATCCCAGTTTCTCAAAGTCCAAGTTGTTGTGTTTAAATGTCTTGTGTTGTCCATCTAAATTTTTGTGTTATATGATAATAAACAAAGAAAAGCAGGAAATCTCCATATCTGAGGGACTGAAAACAGCATTTTCTGACATTTTGCAAGAAAAATTATTAACCATTTTTTATCACCTTTACTTGCCCAACATGGAATTTTACTTGCCCTGGACAGGTGAGCAATACTAGTTGTTGAGCCCTGGACATCAAAAAGGGCAGGAGTGTGACACCAAAATTCAGGAATCATGTCCAGACTCCTGTCTGTGGTCAGGTTTAGGCAACAAAAGCATTAGCTAGCCTGTCTCACGAAGGTCTATAGCCAGTTCAGGTTCCCTATTAGTGAGTGAACAGTCAAACACTTGGTGAAACTTGGTGATAGGAAGAGCCAAAAACACATGTCGCTATAAACACATGACCACCACCTGCCAGTTTTCCTGTGGTAAGTTTTCTGACACCTCCTCCTTAAACACAAAAAGTTAGAAAGATCATGATGCCTCACTTTCACTGTCTGTATTCATAGAGAAAATCACGATCAAGCGAGCTTTTGTCCTTCTGCTCCACAGGAGGTTTCTGTCCTCCCTGAGCTCACCCTGACTCCTGCATTACTGCTTGTCAGGTGTACTGGCCCAGTCAAACTCCCCACCTGCCACTGTCCCTGGAGTGGGTCGTGCCCGGCAGTGCTGGGCAATTGACACCAGAAGTGAGAGCCCCCTTGGGGCTCACCTGCCCGCCCCTCTGGATTGATGAAAAAATTATAATAGAAAAACTCATGTCTCAAGTCATTGCTGACTTTTTGTACCACTGCCTGAACATAACCATAAAAAAAGTACAATTGCTTTGGCCACTATGAGTGGATAGTGTATTGTAAATAGATTCTCACTGAACATTTTAGAGTTGCCAGGTACATTAATTAACAACATTTCCTCATTATGTTAATAGAAAACATAATTGATCGGCATTACACATATTTACTGTTGCAAATTAGCCAGACATATTTCCACGGTTCATTTTAGCACAGTGCCAGCACTGGAGAAAGGTCTGGCTGATCCCATGATCATTCTGGAATAGAGGAAAAAAGCTCTGGTTTGTTTGTATTTCTCTAAACCAATCACAATCACCTTGGGCTGCGCTAAAGCTAAGATTCGACGATAGTACCCTCATTAGTACAGGGAGGCGAGAGCTAGCATTAAAATGGCTAGGGATCTGTTAGGATAAGGGCCATTTCAATGTGTAGGTTGCTACCTCAGAGGTTATTGTTTCATGTAGCAATGCAGACTTTAATAATGGCAACATGCAGATTGCAGAAGAACAGGAGAATGCTGACTGAAATACTCAGCCAATGGCAGGCTTATTCCAATGGCCTGTTTGTCCTGTGAGCCAGACTATAGCTACTGTAATATTGGCAATCCAATTTAGATTATCATAAAGAAATAGTGCTTTCTTGAAAAAGAATAGCTTTCAGTCATATTTTAGCTTCATTCTTTTGACACGGTGGCCCAAAACAAATGTAAAAACAGACATTTTGGCTCCCTGAAATTGAATCAAGTTCCAAGCAATGCATTGAGACATTTTAATGCTCCATTGGACACCATGAGGATGCTTTTTACCACCCAGAATAATGGATGTTTTTGAAAACACAACTCTGATGCTCAAAGTGCATTCCAGGCTCCAGAGATGAACCTCTCAACTTATTTTAAGTAGTTGTGTGTTTTATTTATTTATTTATTTATTCATTACCTTGCTGCTGCCATCGTGGTTGATTTCTGCTGTGAATGAGAAAGCTCCCTCCCTCTCACAACCTTGACCTTTCAGACACCTCTCGCATAGATGGGATGTACTTTTGGGAAAGTCTCCCCTTCTAGATTTCCAGAGATGCAAGAGATTTAAGGGGGTCGGGAAAGGGGACTGCTAGATAGAAATCTAATTAGGTGATTGTGCTTGAGGGAGCTTCGCTAGCTGCTCAATAAACTCCCACACGCTTGCTCTCCTCCTCTCTCATTTCCCTCTTGCGCTTCACTCTCTAGCTATCCCTCCCTCAGCAGTGCAACTCACCCCGAGATGCCGCCTGAGAGTCCCCCCGCTGAGGGCACAGTCACAGGATGCAGATCATGGCTCACTTACTACATCTTCACTGCTGTTCATATTTCTTCAAAGAAACGAGTGGATTCATCCCTCGGCTGATAATAAAGCTATAAGTGTTGTCTCTTTGCTCATTATTCTCTTACCTTCAGACTGAAATAAACCCGAAAGGGCTTCAAAGAATGGTGAGAAGACAAGATCAGCTCTGTTTTGGCATACGGCTCACTCAGTGGTATTTTCCATAGATCACAGTGGATTGACTGGATGCGGTGGTCTTTGCTTCAGTTCAGTGCTTCTGCGTTTATGTGTGAGAAGAAACACATGTAAAGAAGTCGGATGCAATTCAAAATACTCGACTCCTACAGAGAACTAACACATATCTATGAATGAAAAAGTTGCTATCCCCTTTGTACTTTGTTTAGCCTCTGTAGTTCTTCTCCCTTTCTTCTACTTTTAAACTAAAGAAAGTATATGGTTATTTACAGTCTGTGACTTATTCATTTTTAAACAGGGGGTGGCCCACTGGGAGGGTTAAGGTTACCTAATCTCAACCCCCATGGGTCTGTGGGTGTATTTTCAGCAGCACACAACTGAATGATAATATAAACATAGGAAGTGTCTCTATGATCTTCTTGCTCTTCCATGGCTACATGTTGCTACTTGTCACTTTGATCATGAAGGTGACACTACTCCAATAGCATCAATTATATTTGTTTCCATTCTTAGAACCTCAGCCTTGCCTTGGTAAATGTCTCTTTTTTAGTATAGGCTTAACATTTTTGCTTTTAACAACCCCAACAGAGAAGCTTATACACTCTCATTCTTACCAAAAGAATAATAATGATCCATTATCACAGAGCTTGAGACAGGGATGCTCAACTTTCTTTTGCCTGGGGGCCACTTTTGTAAAATGACAGGAGGCCAGGGGCCACTGAATAAAAAAACATGAATAATAACGTTATTCATCAGATAAAATTAATAAACATTAAAAGCCCCATAAGTCATGCTTGTTTCTCAACTTATTAACTGCATTAACTTGGTGCACGGATTAGCAGATAAATCAGATATTTTACTGCATTTCATAACTGCAAACTGCATTTTAGGTGTAAATGGTTTGGTTTATACAACATTAACAACTTCTTGTACACCCTCAAATGTTGGAAGGATTCAAAAACATGAACCATAAAAAACTGCTCCTACAAGGGACAAAATGAATAACATATTTAAACTCCTGAGGTATAAAATATACATTTCTTATCCTCATTTCTGAGTAACTTTTGCTTCTCTTCAGCTATTAGTTGTCTTCCCCTCACCATCTGATCCTACTGCACTTTGCACAGCCTGAAAGGCCATCACACAAAGATCAGCCCTCTCTGTTCCTAACAGTCTCATTTATCCCATCATACAACGCTGGGATATCTGACCCTCCTTCCTGGGAACACCCAGCTGGACATCCTAATCCTAAGCCTTTTTCATGCTGATGCAGTGAAAGCTTGTGGTCTTCATCTGTAAATTCTGTGACTGTTTTGACCCTCTTCCATACACATATGCCGGCTTGGCTTGACTCAGTTTGACTCAGTTTGACTCAGTTTGTCAGCCCAGCCCGGCAGAGATTCGCATGCCCAACAGATGTGCGTCAGTTTTTAATTGTGAATTAGAAAATGGTCAGAGGGTGCACGCTATTGGTGGCCAGATTTGTGGGGCATAAGTTGAGTATCACTGGCTTGCAGAGGTGTGGCCTAGTAAGTACCCTGCTATTTTTGAGTGAGGACATCTTTTTAAGAGTTGTATTTAAGAATGTTTGTATAAATTGTGGTTTTAGTCGATGTGCAAATAACATTTGAAAACCTTGGACTGCCTATGATTTTTGTCGCCTCCCTGAGGGAGCACTGGACCCCAGGTTGAGAACCAATTGGAGAATATTATAGATCCAAGACAAAACTGAAAGGAGGGCAGGACTGAGAAAAAAGGGAGCAATTACAAATCTATCTGCTACTTCAGCACCATGGACAGCACCATGGATTTATCAATACACAGCACAGTTAATACTACTGATATTTCAGGGCCATGGTCAGGGTCATAGATTCTAACTAAAGGATCAATAAGTCAGAAAGACCACAGTAACATGCATTTGCATTTTGGTCACTTTGCTAACAAGGGGTGTGGCATCCCCCTCAAATCACCTACTGATTATTTAAAGTGTTCACTGTTGCTGTTTGTTTACATTTGGTTGTATTTCTTTAAAAGATGACTTACCATCCAACAACCTGATCATATAATCTAGTTTAGCTGAATCTTGTGTATGTACTGTACTGTAAATAATGACATTTTTCTTAAAACTGTATGATACCGTCAGTCATGTGAGTTAAGTCATGCAGTATTGTGGCAGATTTGTCTCTTAATGTCATTCATATGCAACTACATCACATTAGCAACTTCTGCTTGTTGGTAATGTTTGGAGCCAAAGCAAGAGATAGTGTGATGTTTATTTAACCCAAAGAATAATGTGGAAAAACACTTGTGTCCTCTGATGCCCACACCACACAGAAGTAGGAAGTCAAGGACATGTACGCAGGATGTGTCAGTGTAAATTTAGCTAAAATTGCAGCTTTTCTGGGGCACTGCTGCTTATTGATTTTTGGAAACAGGACAGTTGGGCTTATATTGTGCATTTGTTTTTGTTTTATTTTTAATTTTTGTTTTCATTTCACTCTAGTTCCAGGTAGTTTCCAGAGTGGACTTGCTCGTTTCAGTTTAGTCATTATTGTTTAAAATTAGTTAGCTTCAGTATAGTTTTTACTAGTGTCAGTATTCGATTTATTTAGTTTTTTTTATTATTATATTATGGGTGAGTATTTGTCAGGGGCAAATACTACGGTGCAAGTACTACAATACAAACACTTGAGGGCAATTGACTCACAGTCATGTAGGGGTTTTGATGCACATTCTACACAGATGGTGTATATTGCTCTTTACCCTCAGCAAAGTGGTTTCAATAGATGGTACCGTAATCATATTTAAGTTGCCAAGCATGAAAATTGCAGACTATCCAGGTGGAAAACAATCTGGACAGCATTACACATTTCACAGAACTTATATTGCTCCTGCAGTATAATGTAATTCTTAAGATTGCATCTTGGCACAACATCTTTAGCCTGTCGTATTTGAATTTGCAAAAATCAGAGCCTCACTCTCAAAAGCAATAAAGGCCATCACAGTTTATGAAACTATAACAATCTAGACAAGAGGTACGATTGAACTGGCATGTAATGATATTTCTCTTTTAATCACCGTTGTGGAAATACAGGCAGTGATGTCTGGTTCATTTCCATATGTTTCTGTGTGTTTCTCGAGTGCAGATGCTGCAGCGTGCTAAGGAAGAAGCATGTGATTTACCCTGAAATCACGCCGTAGCATTTTGTAATTACAAAGTAAGCCATATTATCCCAAGCAGCCTCCCTAAGCTGTGGGTATGACTAAGCCTGTTCTGTGTCTGTGATGCAACGTCAATGCTAAGAAGCTGTTTATTGTGAAGGTACAATTGTGGCCCGGAAGTGTGCTCGGCAGTAGCTTAGTCACAGTAAAGCATAGCCGTTGCTCAGGCTCATAATTCAGAGTTGTGTGTGGTGTTAAATGAATGAGGCTGTCTCACACAGACAGGCAACATGAGCTTAAAATCACACTACATCAGACGTCTTTATGTGCGAAAGAGGTGTAGAGTATATCTGGAGTATTATTGTTTGGATAATCAATTTCCAGGTGGATGATAAATGAGGGACACATTTTTCTGGAGAGGACAAGAATGAGAGGGAGATACTTTGGAGGAGATAAATGCAAAGGACAAGGAATCAGAGGAAAAAGGAAATCGCAGTGATGAATGGAAGGAGCAGGCTGAAGAGGCAGAGAGGTGGAGGAAAAAGGATTGACAGAGGGAGGGTTCGGTCCAGTAAACAAAGCCATGTTTAAACATTTTATAAGTATCCGGTCCTATAAAGAGGAGGCTGGTACTGTAACAGCTGAGAAATGGTTTGATATATTTCCCCAGATCTTATCTGATACCGCAAGCTTTTGTGAGAGGAGACAAAGGAATTACAGCTATCGAACATCCTGCTTTAATCATTTTGAGAAATGCCTCACTTAATAGTAGTTCTGGGGGTTGTTTGTCATGTGTGTCTCTGCTGATTTCTAACAGTGCTGTCTGAGCAGTTTACCTGTGTGTGAAACAGAGATGGTGGGAAATTACTCCAAGATAAAACTTGTCTGCCTTAGGTAAAAGGTAGAAAGAACATCTACTGTGACATTTTGTTAGCAAAAACAAATTATTAGTATTTTTCTGCTTCCAGTCCAGAGTGAATTTGGAGTTTTTCTCGCATTGGTTCTACAAAAAGGAAAAAAGACAGTGTTGAATGTTTAACCACTTTTTTCATTGGAGGAAAAAAACAGTAACACCCACTAACATCTGGCTTTTGTCAATCAGTATTCATTCCCAGGTCAAATGACAGTGATGGAAACTTAACACCGAGGTGGACATGCTAATTTTTTGCTCTTTTCCAGTTGATTCGATGAAGGCTTGTCACCTCCGTCTGTAACTTCTGTGGCTCTTTTGACCCTCTTCCATTCACATGCGCCGGCTTGGCTGCCCAGCACGGCAAGGATTTGCATATCCAATAGGGCTACCCACTTGAAAGTGTATTTTTCACTAATGACACACTTGTCTTGTGGTTTCAGCACATTTAATTTTCTCTAAATTCTCCACATCAGAGGCCTCTTTATTTTGTCATTTAAAAGTTTTTGTTAGGAAGCAGCAAAATAAAAAAATACTGGGTTTTCATCAGCAGTAACTTAACACAACTTTAACTACACAGCTGAAAGTGACCATGAAACAGTAAAATAAAGCAGACACCTGAAAATACAAACGGGGACACAGGAGAGAAACTGAAGCTAACGTCTGTCTTTCTGGTCTCCTGCAAAAACATGACTTCCCAGCTTCCCAGCATGTTTCTAACATTAAACAGAGACATCAGCAAATAAATAAATAAATAAGCAAGGCAAATGTGTCATCTGGCAGCGGGAAAGGAGTCAGTTGCTATTTTTAACATATTTACCTGCGCTTAAAAGGCACATATGCACTAAATTTGATGTAAAAAATGCTTCTTTTCCCAGCTATTAACAACTTACATAGTCATGTATTTGTAATAGAAAAATATCTCTCCTTTTTCTTCATTATGTAATTCACTGAAGGGTGTTGGTCATTTAAGGTGATTATGAAAAAATGTAAAATTGTTTACATTCGGAGACAAGATGTTTTGCCAAGAAAGCCCTCTGTGTATGGAATAAGAATACCAGTAGGCAAGTGAGAAGAGCTGACTGAGTGTGCAGTGGGAGTGATGCTATAGATACTTGCGGAGACAGACAGGAGTGGGATGAACTGTTGCTAAACAAATACCTCAGCCATCAGTGGCTAAGATGGACAGCAAATAAACAAAGCTGAGTTTCCAGAAAGTCAGTAGCTGCACTCAGCTCTTCCTGTAAGGATAAAAACAATTATTGTGTTATTGACAAAATGACATTTGCCATCTGTGCTTTGTGTCTGCTGCATTCTATGATAGACAACAGCAGCAGATGCATATGCATATTTTTAAAATGTTTATTTTCATAATGTACTGTATTTTAATCCTGTGTGTTACTGTTATTCATGAAGTTGCAAAACTTTTCTTCATAGTTAAAAATTGTCTGTAAAGACTTTTTTTTGATATTCTGGGAAATATATTCATTTGCTTCCTGCTTCAAGTGGAAATAGCTTGTGTGGCTGTCCAGTGGAACTAGTTTATTAGAATGTCCACTAATTAACATGTTAAATTTAGTTTGTGTTAAAAATACAAAAACTGAAATGTAAAAACAACAATTTGACAATTTCTTGGCTGGGAAGAGTAACTTCCTGGAGTCTCCACTGCTGGGCTGCCCCCTGAACGTAGAAGTTTCTAATCATCAGTCAGAGACCCTCAGTTTTTTGTTTTTTTTACTTTGTTTGTTTTATTTTGTTTTTCTGTTAATCAGTTTGCATTACAATGACAGGATAAACCAGTTAGAATCTTACAAAATGCACAGGGATAATATTTCCGAGTGGTTAGTAAACAAGTTTAGCTGTTGTCTTTTGTCTGTGTCATTATACACAGAGCAATGCAACAGGCAGACGTGTAAACTTTTCAAACCGAGTCTCTGTGATGGAAGCAGAGAGAGGTGATAGAAACAGAACGCAGGTGACCTGTCCATCACGTGTGCTGCATGCACTGTGGTGCTTTGGGATTTTATAGCTGAAGTATTAACAGGAAGAGACCCACTTTTACTTTCTTTGACTGTTTGAAAATCTGACTAGGGATGTTCCAGGCAACTAATTTCCCTGTCGATAAAAAGCAAAATTTAATTTAGACTAGTCAACTAGTCTAACACGAAGAAAGCATTCAGAAAGCAGTTAAAATTGAGCAGAATGTATTCATTTACAGTATAATGTTAAACACTGTCCAAAAAAAATACTGTGCGTATTAAGAGCCATTTGAAGCCGTTAATCACAGTCTACAATCACCAAATCGTACTTGCCGCTGGAATGCGTGCTACTTTGTGCTGTGCAATACAAACCTTACACATTAATATACAAAACAACTCACTAAATGCTTCGACTTTTCAGACCGAAGAGTTAGCTGACGTTAGCTGCCAGCCTGCTATACAGTGTGGCTAACGTTAGCAGTGATAACAGCAGCTGCTCTGCTTGCAGGTTAATGTCCATGTCTGTGCTTTATGTGGTCACATTTTGCTCCAGTCAAGTGATTATATATCAGTTTATTCTGTCACAGTCTACATTCAACATTATTTCTATTTTCTAGATTAAAACACTGCCAAACCACGCTGGTTTTGCAAGCTGTCATCTATCCAACTTTGCTGATATAAACATCTGGGGTTGCCTGGGCCATCGGGGCATATGCGCTTACAGCGCACAGCGAGAGGGGCTGCCGTCTGATGGGGTCACAGCCCTGACTAGTGGTGGGCGGCTGCATAAAATTGTAGAGGCAACAGATAACTGGCATTGTGCATGAATGAAATATTGACGACGACTAGTGTTTCTGGTGTCAACTAGCAAGGGTGGTAACATTTAATCGACAAATCGCGCACATCCCTAGCCCTGACATAATGTAGCAAAACTTATATTTAAACAGAAACAGTGCTGCATTGTACACCCTGTTGTGGACACAAGTACACTGCAGCGCCTTTTTAATACAGTGGTGTTTACATATACATTGTTGCTGATTGGGTAACACCTGTGGCACGCCCACAAAATGAGAGAAAATGTATCTCAAATCCTGCTGCACACTGTTGCTCACTCTTTTGAGGAAATGTGCCATTCAATCAGGAAACGACAGCAAAACAGGGCACAGCGTTTTCAGATTGAACGTGTTCCTGGTGTTTCCACATCACAGGTGATGAAGACTGGAAAAAAAAGAATGAATTGTTGAATCTCTGAATTGTTGAACGAATTGTTGAACAGCCAAAGCCGAAACGACTGACAAGATTGTGAGTCAGGTAAAGCCCTAATCCACTGGTTGCCTGGCAACTGATCAGAGCCAAGTAAATGACGTCTTTTTCTTCTGGTCAGAATTCATTACACAGAACGTGTTAATCTATTATTTTTCATAGCATTATATAGCTTTATGAAAATCAGACCAGCTCTATGAAGTTTATTTAAGTTTGTCAGGGTTATCTGTGTGTTTTTGTGTCATTGCCAAATTGTAGCTGACTGATGTATTTCACAAATAAGAAGCCTCAACCATCCCTCATAGAATAGAAGATTTTTTATTTTCCACCAACAAACACTACTCATACGAGCTCAGATAATATTACCACGGTGCTTCAGGTGTGCAGCATCAGCTCTCGCAACACTTTGTGGGGAAAAAAGAAGAAAATCGCATCATTCCCCAAGTGTACCATCAAAAGAATAAATTCATTTTTTAAACTGAAAAAAAAAAAAAAAAATCTAAATCCCTTTTAGGCAAAATCTTGAGCTCTTGGTGAAATATTCTCTCACAAAATGTAAATATATGTTGCTCACACAGAATAGAAATAGAATTTGTTAGCTCAAGGCAAGCATGCTTCACTCACAGCAGTATCTGACTGATAGGGTGATTCTAGATTATGGTACCTATTGGACACCATATTTTTGGGAATATGACTTATTATTAAAACATGTTGCTGGAGTTCCACTGTTAACATTATGACAGTTTCATGACACTGAGATAAAATGTGGTATAATACCAAGAGGATTTCAAGTTCAGTTTCAAATTCTGCCTGAAGGCTCACACATTTTAGCCAAAACATTTGTTATCTTTGCTCATCATGCTTCTCAGCTGCTGGTCTACTGTCATCTTTCTATTCATGTGGGGAATTTTGATATTTAAGCTACTTTTAAAGCACAGCTCTTCGAACTCTGTGTTTTTACTGCGCCATGTGTCGTCTGCAACTGAAGAGAATATTTTTGTTTTTCTTTTTTAGTGACGTGCGGTAAACAAAGGTGAAGGAAATCAAAATAATAAGAAATATGTGGACGTATATGTAGTGTGCCGGCAGAGGAGGCAGCAGAGCAGACGCATGTGATGTGAAAATAATAATTTATCAGCTTGTGGTTTGACGCCGGCTGCAGATTAACAGGATGAGAGGAGGATGAATTGTCACCGTGAGGCCGGTGTTAAGGTGAAAGGATCTCCAGGGGCTGTTTGATGTCTGTTCAGGTCACAGTGAATCCTATCACACCTTATTGTGTCCACACAGAGTTCTCAAAATTGGATCACAGTTGAGTTTTATCTTTCAATGTGGATCGCTATTATTGCATTAGATAGGAGGACTACACCCTCGCAGAGCCTCTGTGTCTCTCTTTCTTGTTCCTGTGCACATTTGCATTTTTACTTTGCTCCGTCTTAGAGCAAATATGGCAGCCTCACAGAATATTTCTGTCCTTTTCTGCTCAGAAAAAGCTTTTTAGTGAGGCATTTTATGATAGTTTTGCATTTCTAACATTAAGACATTTTTTATATTGCTGTGTCAACTTGCTAAAGAAAGAAATTTTTATCTCTTTGTGACTGTCGCCCCTTTGAACTGCACTTTCATAGGAAACCTTCTGAGTGTTGCATCCGACTACACTCCCTCCACCTTCCTCTCTCTCTCTCTCTCATGAAAGAGGCATTTGAAATGTAAAGTGTAAAGTGCTTTTCATATTCATTTTCTTGTTCCCATTGAGTGGATCTGAGTAGAAAATCTAACCTCTGTTTCTCTTCTTTCTTGTGCTTTTATTTCCTTTTCTGCTTTGGTTGCTTCTCTTTCCTTTAGCTAATTCACACCATCAGCGTAGTGGATAGAGATGAGCCGCAATCTGGACATCGCTTCTTCTTCAACTTGGCCCCAGAAGCCTCCGGCAATCGACACTTCACCCTGTGGGATGTCAAAGGTGAGAGGGCAAAGGTCCTTTACTACTGGGGTTAGGGGTGAAGATACATATTTGAGTGGGTGTGCTGATGGTATTGTCAGCATAATTTGATTTTAATAGTATAATGGTACAAGCCAGAGTCTTTAAAGGTGAAATATGTAAGACTCCAGCCTTCAAAATAGGCATACTGCTGTCCAAATTTAGAGCCATAGATGACATACTAAATAGGTTGAATTGCTATCTAATAGCCTGTATGGTCTATGGTTGGAGTGAGTTGTTGACCCCCACTCCCTCGTCCTCAGACTCGAAACTCAGGCAGGTTGCCTGGAGCTGTGGGGAGTCCGACATTGTTGATCAGCCTTGTATAACTGTCAGTTGTCTGTCAATGAAAAGCTAAGCCTGTTAGCCCAAAAATAAAAACCCACCACTCTGAAAATACACACTAACCATCATAAATATCTCCTCTGACTAAAAGATTATGATTTCTTATGACTCATAAAATGACATTAATTAGTTTGGCAAACATTGTGTATTAATTTTGACTCAAATAAATGTGAAATGGGCAAACAAAAATAGAGATGGGACCAATACAATACAATCAGGGTGCAGTACTGACATAAGGCATTCATAAGGTATCCAATCTAAATTCCCCACTGCCACATTTGTCACGTGTTTTATATAGCCAATGCAAACTGACTGCTGAAGGGCACTTTCAACATTTTTCATTTTGGAACATAGAACTGAAAAACAGTCCTAAAATGACCATGATATGTCAGAACTACAAAAAGCGGATCAGTAAACAAAAACAAAAACAAATGTTCTGGACCAGAAATTTCAAAGGAGAACGCGCTGGCTGTATTATTGTTGTTGTTGTTGTCAGAGAAGTCAGTATTTCAACTTAGTATGTTTTCTTAATCTGTGATGACATTTCATGGTCATTTTAGGCATTCGTACAGTAAACACATTACAGATTTCTCCTTGAAGGAATGGCGTGAGTGGGTGTGAGCATTTCCACACGTGTGCAGGTGCTGCAAAACTCTGCTTGACTGACAGATGTTCAAGATCACGATGAAGCTCATGAAGATGGAGCAGTTTAAGATGTGAATAAGATTGGCAATGTAAGAGTTTGGTGAAATGCTCAAGGGCATTCTGCAAATGTAGACCTTAAGGCAATATTGAGTTACTTTAAAAGACAGCATCTCCAAAACCTGTCAGAATACTTACCAATAATTCCGATGTCTTAGTTGCCTCATTTAGGTGCCAGATGGTTGGTATTTTTAAAATATGACAATTCATGGAGGACAGTACTAGAAGATTTTGACAATAGCAGATTTGTTCAAAGTGAGTGCAAAATAGTCCGTTTTTTCTATGACTTTGCATTGTTTTTTTCATGATGTTTGGATAAACACCACCTGTTCTGGTCTTCTAAACAGATTATGCTATTAGAAAATATTACATGATGTCTGACATTCTGAAAAAAAACAAAAACATATTTTGTTCATTTTGTCTTAAGAAGTTTGCTTGACTTTATAAACTGCAACGCTAAACTGAGTATTGTTTTCCACAGTAATAACATTTTAGATGAATGTCATTTTCTAAGAAATATATCACTTTGTTTAACACTGAATCTTTTCTTGATTCCTCCTAAATGGAATGTCAACAGCTTACACAATTTTCTCAAGTGTCATCATGAAAATTGCATTTGCGCACAAGCACAACGTTTATACGCATCTGCACAATGTAAGAAAACATTAAAATCACTGTTCCCCCCAGTGATGACTTTGCTTTGTGGGGAGGCGGGGGGGGATAAGTTTTTTCCATGCCTGTCTGTGTTTTCCCAAACGCGCTTGCAGATCCCTCGTTTAGAGATGTGTACCTAAGTGAATGTGACATCTGGCTAAATCAAGATTGATCTGACACCAGGAAAATGTCAGGGGAGCAGCCAGAGCTAGGGAAATGTCGCTGTGTGAAGGAGGCGAGGTCTGCAGCATTCCCGCTCACATGTATCAGTGGATAAACTCATAACCCCATGTAATGTACACACACGTACTGTACATACATACACATAAATAGACGGGCAGGAATAAACACGGCAGTTGTGTCTCTCTTGCTCTTTCTCTCCTATACATGTTAATACGCACACCTGCATACATAGACTCAACACAACATCATGTACTGTAGATCATGTGTCTTCTTTTCTTGGTTTCATTTTATTATCACTACCCTTTTGTTTGTAGGTAAAAGATTGTTGGTATGTGCGTTGGTGTTTGGGGAAAATGATTAATAGGTATAGCCATGCTTAGATCTATATGTCACACCTCCCACCCCGATATATTTCGTGTTTTCACAAACACAAACATGACTGCAGACCCTGTATATATTTTGGTGAAAGACAAACAAAACCCCACACAGACTTTTGATCCTCCCACCCTTCTTTTTTTCCACCCTGGTGTCTCTTTTCATGGACACATTTGTCAACCTGTCACTTCCAATCTGTCACTTCTTCTTTTCCCCATCATGGCCTCACATTGCGTTCTGTCTCCAAGCCTTGACACACAATGATGAAAAAGCTTTTTTTTTTTTTCTTTTTCCTCCCATGTTGCTAAACTCTTTTAAGTCGATGCTGGCAGTCTGTAGAGCTAAACCTCATCTTTACCGAATAAACTTTGTTGTTACATGACAAACTGCCAATTTACCTGGAAAATGTCCCACATCATCGAGAAATCTCATGATATGAAGCTTTTAGTGAATTATTTTTACTGGTGTCAATCAAAGCATTTCAAATACTGCAAAAACCTTATTGCACATGTACCAGTACAAGACACATTTATGAGCCACGAATAGCAAAGCTAAAGTGATACAGTTCACAGTAGGAGTCATACTTTGCCACGCAAAGTTGCTATACTATACAAGTCTCTCTCCTCCTCTCCCATATTTCTCTTGATTTATGACAATTTTTCACAGAAAGTTGCAGAAGGTTATAAAGGAAAGGTGCTTTTTTTTTCTGCCTATTTAATATATCTTTAGAAAAGCAATTGTGAAAAGTTATTTTTTTGTGTGATTGTAATCAAATTTAATTAAATTCTTAAATGCTGTGGTCTCATTGTGTTTTCCAACCAATAATTGTCCATTACAAATCATCTGCAGGCATCTGTTTGCAAGAAAAAAAAGTGTGTACATTACTCATTATTTTGTTATTTTTTAATTATTTTCAACCTTTAAAAGTCACTAAAAAGCAGGAAAGACCCTATAAATCTCAAATTTGTAATTTTGCAGTGGGAGGACCACCATATCCCTGCTCTGGTTTCAAAATGCTCCCTATTTTTGAGGTCTCGAGGTTGGCAAGGAAGACTGTAGCATATGTGATTTTTTTTTCTTTGGCTTTGGTGGCTGTTTGTTTCTTTGCCTTTGTGCCTGTAAATGAATACAAAAAAAGTAGTTCTTTTATGGGTTCAAGTTCAGGTTCAAGAAAACAAAAACAACATTTGTTTTTCAAATAACTTGAATGACCTATGTTCCTTCCAGCAGCTTTCTCTTAACCATGACCATGATCTTTCCCTAACCTTGAACAACACTTATTAGTTATGCCAGCAGTGTGCCTCTATGGGAGTGTCAGCCTGTTGGTCAGTCTACCCTTTGAAGTATCCCAAATGTTATTGGATGGATTGCCATAAAATTTTGTACAGATATCCACATGGTTCACAGAGGATGACTGCAGATTACTCTGGCGATCCTCTGACTTTTCATTGAGCGTCAACAGCAGGTCCAAATTTCACGCAGTCCAATAATCCGGTTTCTAACCAAATACCTGCAAATTCAAATGACATTCACATCAGCCTCAGCTGTACTTTGTGTTTAGTGCCAATTAGGCAAATGTTAGCGTGCTGAGCTAAAATGCATGGAAAACAGTATACCCTCTAAAGGTCAGCATGTTAGCATTGTCAGTGTGAGCGTGCTGACATTAGCATTTAGTGCAAATCACCGCTGTGCCTGAGCACAGCCTCACAGAGCCACTGGCACGGTTGTAGACTCTCAGTGTTATTTTAGCTATGTCCATGTTAAACAATGTCAGCCTTTATAAACACATCCTGTTCCTGTGAATTTTCTGTCTACTAGGTAGTTTGAGCCCTCTGTTTACACAGAATATTCATTTGTGCATTTTGTACATTTTTAAGCAGACTCATTTTCTTATTATTCCTTATTAGAGGGCATATGAATGTAACAATGAAAATGTATGTACATCATGAAAGTTTTTTTGCAGTATGTTTTGTGATCGTTGTCAATTTTCATGTATTCCCATCTTCTGTATATACAGTTTCTCACTCTGTTTCTGGTCTTAGGCATTCATATTACCTTTCGACTTGTGACACTAATCTTTTTTTTGTGGTCACATGTCCATCTTTAGGAGAGACTGTTTTCTGGGCGGTTCATTCATTCATTCAGGCGCATCTTTGATCCCTGGGGCATTTTATCCATAGGCAGTAGAATTATCAAGCATGCCAATGTGGAAGCGTCTTAAACCTGCAGTATTTCTGATTTCTAGCAGGGGGTGACTCCATTGGTTGCAGTTTCCTAAGGATTTATGGCCTAAATGATACATTTCAAATCTTCACCTTGTATACATCATGCTCATTATGCAAATTATGGTCATATTTAGAGTAAAATACACAATGCTTGCAATGGTATGCTGTAGGGCTGGGCGACCATGTGATTGACAAGTCATTCTCAGTGAGTCTGTTCAGTGCAACACGGCTCACAAAACTCAGATCAAGCTATCAAACTTGACAGTGTTGATCAAATATGAATCAAGATTCTGTAAGTGCATTGATTATTTCTCAATTTAAAAATTTTCAGAAACCTATTTTAGTGTGCTATTTATTTTTAACACAAGAAAGATTGGATCACATTTCTGTTACTATATTGCTTATTTCTTGTTTAATATGTTTTCAGAAACATATTTTAGTGTATTCTGTGGCTGTAATACAAGAAAGATTGTGACCAGGACGGCTGCTATATTTCCTGCTAAACAGGCCAGTCAGAACCAACCACCACCTGAGTTGTTTCTGAGCATGCTCTGTTTGCAAAAAACCACGATGACAAGCTCCATAATGCCAAACACGAGGCTTCTGAATGGTAGTCCACAAGCCAATGGGTGACATTGTCGTGGCTCCATCCACTAATTCTGCCTTCTATGATCCTGTCATTGGTGTTTGAACCTTGCCTGCCCATAAATTGTCATTTCTGCTGTTCTCTGTAATACTGAAGAGGGCCATCAGACCTGCTCCCATGTCTCATTCAGGAATGCAAAGGCAAAAAAATATATATTGTTGTGTAGTTTAGAGGACTCAGGGACTTGAGATAAAGGTGGATGTGGGAGGTTGTTCTGATCAAACTTTGGCAACGTCAACTTTTTAACTTTATTGATTTTGAGTCAAAACCACACAAGTTGCCTTGGTCTATATGTATTCCCATGTCTCAGAGAGAATCTACTGCAGACAGCCGTGGAAGAGAATGCTGTTCAAAAGTCAAAGGGACAAACTCAGGGGCGTAACGTTCCTGCACATAAACAGTAATATGAAGATTGTTCTACATGTGCCAGAGAGGCTCTAGGGTGACATGGATAAGGGTGATATATGTTCTGGGAGATGGATTGCTTGGTCTCCTCTGTGCAAGTCTACCCACAAAGCTCCTCTGACTCTATTTGTCAAAGCCTCCTCCTGTATTCTGTGTTACATTTATCTATGTCTCCGGGAGAGCGCTCATATATACACCGGTGAAGTTTAATTTCAAACAGTGGCTCTCTCACTCATTTTCTCTCCTGTTTTTCTTTGCTCATAAAAAAAACACATGATAAATGTTGATAACACAAAAACAGTTCACTTCCCCAGAGAAATCATTCAACCCCAAGTTTAACTTGACAATCCTGGCACCCTCTGTCTGGAGTCCTTGAACTATGCATTATTGAATGTAAAATCATTTATGAAGTGTCTACTTGTACCTAAGTATGAAATGGCACACAACAGCTATTCGGCTATTCACACCAGACCCCCTTATTTAGGCTATAAACATCAAGTTCACTGTTGATAAGTGGCAGCAGAGGATGAGTGGGTTAAGTACAAGGCTTTCCTGCAGGGGAGTGGGATGCAGACCCCTCCCTAGAAGACTGAGAATTGACAGTAGTGGTAAATTACATGTCAGTGAAATCTGTTATTTACAATTTTTCATCATTAGTTTCAGGTGACTGGGTTCAGACAACAAAACTGCTTGATTAGGTTTAGGCTACAAAACTGCTTGGTTAGGTTTATGGAGAGATCATGGTTTGTCTCCATGCATGTGTTAATACAACCTGGGATATAAATAGCATTTTAGCTATGAACATCTGGTTACTTGTCTCTGCCATGCTAGGTTATATACACCTGGCTGTTAATAGCCACATTGGCTATTCCATGCCAGGTGCAAATAGTCACATTGGCTATTCTAACCCTGATGCAAGTAGCATCTGCCAGTAATTTATTATGTAAGGATGGTACTTTTCTGTTGATCTTTTTCTTCATCACTTCAGCACTTTATTGAAGAAAACGTGATTGTTCTTTTTGAATCAAATGGCAAGCATCTTACATTGTCAAGTGTCAAGTCTTGAAAACTATGATTTGTCTTGACATTTTAGTAATGTCAAATGGGCCCGCATGATCAACACTTCCACTTTTTCTATTTCTTCCATCAGTACAGTCCTCAGTTCAAATGAGGAAACAACAAGAAGGGTTATAAAAGTACACTCTGGATGGAGTTTCATCAATTCTGCTGCCGCCTGGTAAAAAACAGACATCAGCGAGCAGACAAAGGAGTTTTGTTCTTCAAATATTAAGTTGCTCATGTGTAATTCTCTGCTTTACCTTGTCTCTCTGACCCCCATCCCCCTCGACACGCTCACACCGCCCACCCAGACAACACAGCTGGCATCCGGACCCAGCGGTCAGGCTTTAACCGCCATGAGCAGAATGTGTACTTTCTGCCTATCCTGGTGGTTGACAGCGGGCCTCCCTCCCTCAGCTCCACAGGCACCCTGACCATTCATGTCTGCGGCTGTGACACAGGTGAGAGCTACTGTAGGAGCTGCACCATTACAAACATTATCATCACTGTCACCTTCTGCATCAGCGGAAGCAGCACTAAAAAGGTCATCTACATGCCACTGTGTTGGTCAGCAAACAGTTCTTATCGGCTTATATTTGTGGAAATAACACAAGGCCACAAATCTGCAGACAAGTGGCCTTCAGCTGATCTCTCAGCTGGGTTAAAATGTGGTATGTGCATAATAAAAAACACATTTTTCTCCTGATAAAACAGTGTTTAATCCTTGTCCACTGAAATGACTCCTAACTGGTGTTGAAACTGCACCATAAACGTTAATCTATTTTTTTATTTTATTTTATTTTTTTTTGACACAGAGGGAGCCATCCAGTCCTGCAATGCCACGGCCTATGTAATGAGTGCTGCTCTCAGCCCTGGGGCACTTATAGCACTGCTGGTCTGCATGCTCATCCTCATAGGTAAGCAGATGGATGAACTCATGTATGTATGTATGAATGTATGAGGAGATAAATGGATGGATGTGTGATGGATGGCTGGATGGATGGATAAGCACAATTCATTATTATTGCTTTTCTGGGGTCACTGCTAAGTTCAACTACTCCAGCAGGACCACCAGCAGCACTACAGTCAATAGTGGGATGTGCTAGCAGAAAGGCAGGACTGAGGGCTGCCCCCAAAGAAGCAACTACATGTCCTCTGCTCATGAAATCATGCAACCAAGCATGTGTCTTTTAATGGATTGACCACTTTTAGAAGTTATCTATATTTCACGAAAGAAATTGCACATGCGGTGGTGAAAAAACGAAGACGAATGACATGAAAAACGAGGTCAATTTTTCATCTTTCTTTCATTCAGCGTCCTGTCTGTTGGACATTTTGGTGCGGTTTTTATGAGGAGAGAGCTTTTGTTTACACAGGACCGCAGATGATGCCTGGGTTTATGAATGATATCAAGGCACTTTGATCCTTGGAACACAGAAGGAGATGGAATGAATGGGAGTGAAGTGGGGGTGGGGGGTGGGGGGTGTTATAGAGAGCAAACAGGAAAAAGAGCTGCCTCAGCACTTGTATACCTCTAGAGCAGCAGGCTTTAAATAGACAAGGCTTTCCAGACATTCTCCGATTTTTATACACACATGCACACACACACACATATAGCAACATACACATGCATGCTCACACTCACCCTCTCAGAGACCGGAGAGGTTTAGTATTGTCATATCTGAAAATTTTATGAGTTCGCTTCTCGCTCCCCCTTCGCTGCACATCTTCGTATCCCACTCCTCAGTGACAGAAAGAGACGACAACGCTGTCACAGTGTTTTGTCTCCCCCGCTTGCTTCTATACGTGTTTTACGTCATGCAGGCAGTGAATGATGGATGATGATGACACCCGGCAGCTCTAACTGTAACTAACATTGCTATCTATTTCTTTTAAGAGCCTTTCTAATGAGAGTTGTTAAAACTCTGCCTCCATTAACTGAACCATCTACTGGAGTGAACTTCAAAAGCAGGGCATCATTTATTCATCACGGTTTTAAAAGCCTCAACAAAAATGTTATGTACAAATCTGAGGCAACCTCTGCTGGCTATAAAAAACTGTGTTTGCCTGTGTATCGTGGTTTTGGTGTTCTGGGCGAGATGACATCCCCTCAAAGGCCTGGGTTGCAAGCAATTCTCTGGCCTTTAAACTTGTGGAAAGCTAGACGCTGCAGAAAAAAAGAGTTATGTGGTACAAAGATTTCTTTTCAGTGCAGCCTTGGTGATTTGGATGAAAACATGCACTTTGCAAAGTAATATGCTCATGCTAGACTGTGATTCTTTAAAGGTGGAATATGCAGGATTTGTCGGTTGCTATTAGTAAACGAACCATTTAAAGTTGGGCCCCTCTCCCCGACTCAACGAACGAGAGTGGGAGAAGGACAGCAGCATTGATCGAGCAACCGGTTCTCATCTCAACTCATCATATATCAACATCTTATATTGATATATTGATAGTGGCTGTAGCTTTAGGAAGACCATGTCCAGGTTACAATAAGTATGTTATGTTATGTTACATTACCTGAAAAAGTCACATGACACACACAGCTTGATGTACCATGATGTTTTGGTTTTTGGTGAGAGGTAAAACGTTTCTGGTTGTTTCATAACGGTTATGTTTTAAAGCATAAATAAACACATGCACGCCTCCGCACAACACTGGATTTTATATAAATGCAGCCAAAGTGCACCCTCATCCTGTTGCTCTGTCCTCAGTCTGCTCTGCCTGTGTGTGTGCAGGGGTGTACAGTATGTACTGTATGTGTGTCTTTCTTTCTGGAGAGAAACAGAGACAGTGATTTAATCGTTGATTGTTGTTGAAATCATACCCTGTGCGCTGTTATTGACTGGGGGTTACACACCGCTGCCACTGGTGCGCAGAAAAACCCACAACAGAGAAAATAAGAAAATATTGGTAGAGGGCAGGTGTCTGCGAATATAGACACCACACACTTCTAATTGATCATAAGTGATGATTGAGGAGGATTGTTTTTATCTGAGTTTGTACATTGTTTTTTAGGAAAATCCTGCACAGTATGCATTTAACTATTTTGATGTTATTTCGACCATTATGATTCCACTAATGAAATGATGCAATGTTGATTCCAGTTGAATCAGTGACTCTAATCGGTGTTAAGTCTATGCCGCTTTGAGTGACTGATACTGATTGGTCGAAAATGGACTGAACAGGCCTCATCAAAGTACTGAAGGACAGGCTAAGCCGGAGCGCCTGGCTTCTGCCAGTCATCATGTGGACAGTAAAATCTCAGGGCTGTAGGGTGTGGGATCAGGGGGATGAGCAGTGTTTTCACAACTATCATATGGTGTGAATAACAGACGGGAGCAAGGCATGTGGCAGCAGTCTTATCGACTGCACATTGCAACACAAACACTTTGCTGTTCCTGCTTTACTTACCACACATGCTCACAAATTTAGCGTGCATCTGCTTGTACATGCTAAACACACATTCACACGCTCAAATCACTCCGCACCTTTCAACTGCAATGCAATCTATGCTCTCTATACACTATTATCCAGCTTGTCCTCTCACACACTTCCACACACACTCCTTCAGCAACACAGAGCGTCTACCTAACCAGCCAGCCAGCACTCCCCCTCCCCAGAGGCTGGACCACCTCTATTACATCAATTGTTGGATGATGAGAAAAATGAAAACAAATTTTTGCCTAATTACCTTACAAACAAACAGTCCCTCCATCAGTTCATTTATAGGCCTGATGTGATGAATCCATTCCACTGCGTCGCAGCATCTGCATGCATCCATTCCAATTACCTCCCATCTGCTTGTGATGAACTCCTGCGTGGGGGCAACCAGCGCAGCCCAAGGGTAAATTAACCGTCTTGTCAGGAACGCTTATCGCAACATCTGTACACACTGGGACCAGCTTTGTATGTATAAGACGCAGCTATACACAGGTACATGTGCTTCCTACAAAGGTAAATTCTTTACATGGTGTATTAATATTGCCTGAGGTGTACTCTCCAAGTTAAATAGATATTCAATAATGTGCAGTTCAAGTGTCTGTGTAGCTAATAGTGAGGAAGGGTTTGTCAGCAGTGAGGTTATCTGATTGTCTTTGCTTTAGATAGAACTGCCACATACTGTCACATGGTCCTTCATGACTGTTTATTGAAAGCAGCTGATCTGCTCATTTGAAGGAGTTCATAACAGTAAGTTTTCTACATCCTTTTACCCTCCTCATTAGTGTGAATTTAGAGTAATTGTCTTAGCTCTTGTTTAGTATGCATGGCACTGTGAGCCGCAATTTACCACAAACCATGACTGTTTCCTCAACCCCGTGGCAATTAATTCGCCCCATTCATGGAGAAGAATAAACACAATGGTTACAGACACCGCTTTCCCAATGGAGCCCAGCAAACAATGTAAGAGGAGAACTAATGTACATTATCAGTCAGAGATACTGCATAAAATCCCCATTCAAGATCAGCAAGGCTGTTTAGGCTGGCACAGCTCTTTAGGCAGGGAACACATGGGGCGTTTTCAGTCTGCAAGTTATTTTTTAGGCCATTTACACCAAATGAAGACAATTACCAGGAGCAGCAACAAGTCATTTGTACAGATTATACGGTTGAAACTGATGTTTTGGGGGGTTTTGCCTTGAGGAGAAAAAAGAGAGGACACTCTTAGAAATAAAGATTCTAACTAGGACCATGAAGCCTTCCTTTTTTAGTTCCTGGTAAAACCTTTTTTATAAAGGTTTCACTTGCAACCCTTTCAGAGAGGTCTGCTTGGAACTCAATATAAAGGTTGTACCTAGAACCATCTGTGAAAGGTTTCACCCAGAACCCCCAATAAGGGGTTCTACAGAGAAGCCTTCTATAGTGCAATGGTTCCACCAAGTTTCCTCTCTTTTCTTAGGGTGCCTTTTATATTCAGGGGGATTTATCTAGAATCCACCCAGGGGGTTCTACTGAGAACCGTTTTATATTATTTATTTATATTTTTATATTTATCTAGAACCTTCCCAGAGGTTCTACTGAGAATCATTTGTATATTATGGTGCAAAGAACCCTTGATGACCAATTTTTTCAAAGATTTCAGCAATCCTTGAAGAGCTTCCAAAAATGGTCCTTTGAATGAAAAGGGTTCTTAATAGAACCTTTTCTCTTACAAATAACCATTGACAAACCCTTTTTTTTTTCAAAAAAGTTTTCTTCAGAAGCAAATGAGGAAGAACACTTTTAGAACCTTATTTCAAAGAGTGTAGCAGAAGGACATGAAAGCAAAGATTAAACGTGATGTTCCCTGACATCCAAGGTCACTTTGAAAGAGTGCATTTGTTCATGGGCATTTTTTGCATGCACACTAATATATGTGCTTTAACATGTGTGAATTTCCTCTGCACAGCACATAATGTCTTGACATTGATCTAGTTTGACTGTGAAACGACGTGGCCGTATCTCATTTTTACAATGTATGGATGGGTGTTCTGGTGGGTTCAGAGCATCAAACAATCGTTGTCGTCCCAGACAGCGCAGGCCCCATTATAATTGATAGTCTTTTTATCTCTGTGAGCTTGTAGGCATTTGTTTTAGGCAACAGGCTATCTGTTCCAGAAGATGCATGGTGCCTACTGGTTAATGATCTATCTAAATGTCCCTTCACTGGCATCCCTTTAGAGTAGTTGCTCATTGTCTCTGCTTAAAGAAAGAAAGAGGGTTTCTGTCCGCTGTTACACAGTAACACAGTGCATTTCTGGCTGGCCACAGGAAATACATCCCGCTGCCAATCAGACCTCAACTAAGGAGAAAAAATGTTCACCTCTTTATCTGAGTACTATCTTTTTGTTTATTACAGAAATTCATGCCTGATTTTTATCACCAATATTAATTATTTCTCAGCATGTATGACAATTATTGAAGTGCCACTTGTAACGCATGCCAACTAACTCTTGACTAATTCAGATGATATTGTGAAGTGGGAGAGCAGAAATAAACATCTTTTGGAAATAATCACAATTATTTTGACCAGTCATCCATTATAGAGAAGAAAAACAAATGAGCTGATCCACTACTGACAGTACAATGGAATAAAGGTATTCATCAAGGTAATCATAATATGCTCCTAAACTGTGACTGTACAGGCTCTAAACGATATGAGGTACACTGACATTTCCATATTTCACCACAAAATCGACTGCAACTCACTTAATTCTGAACCATTTTTCATGAAATTGGTTTGTTATAAACCTAAATAATTAAACATGTTGCTGGTTATTTGTTGGAATTAAAGTCAGTTACTGGGGGTTATCTAATCAGCTGGATGCCAAAACATGAACCCTCTGAGTAGCTGCAACTTCCACTGGGACATGCAGGCTCTGATGAATAGGCAGTAGTGAAAATAATTTAGAATTTCAGCTTTTAATATTGTATGTATCTAAAGCCAATTAAATTAAAACTAAAACTAAACTAAAATTTACAATGTTTGTGACATTGTGGAATGGTAACTTTCCAGCTTGTAGAAGTGGACCTATCATGTGTTTTGGGGTGTACGGATGAATTATATAGATGGAATCTAGGGAACATAAGCCATCTTGTTTATTTTATTAATGAACTTATTTAATTATTAATACAATAACAAACAACCAGGCAGCTTTATACCAACAGATACTCACAAAAACTGAGTTCTAAATAATTTACACTTGATGTTGCCTATTCATAGATGGGAAACTGCATGTCACAGTGAAAGTTTTGTCTGTTTAGGGGTAATATTTGATCAGTCCACATCATTTGACACCCATGTCAAGCAGCTGACCAGATCTTGTTTTTACCACTTATGAAACATTGGTAAAGTGAGGTCTGTAGTTTCAGCGGCTAAACTAGAAATGCTCGTACATGCCTTCATCTCGTCTCGCAATGATTACTGTAATACACTTTTCTCTGTACTTAGCACGTCTGGTCTATATCGTCTGCAGTCAATCCATAATGCTGCTGCAAGACTTCTCACTTGGTCAAATAAATGGTACCTCCATATTTAAATCTCTTCACTGGCTCCATGTATTGTTTAGGATACAGTTTAAAGTTCTTGCTCTCAATTACAGAGCATTGCACAGAGCATCAGGCATCCGCATCAGTGCATATGTCACTGAACTACTCCACTCTTACTCATCAGCTCACCCTCTTAGGTCCCATAATAATTTGCTGTCTGTTCCACATACTCATGGTGGCTTTGGAGGCCGTAGCACCTAAACTATGGAATTCTCTGCCTGCACACGTACAGTCTTTTTTTTCTGTGGACAGATGTTTGGATAAACTGTATCCACCAGGTCAAACTGTATATTGTGTCCTCTTCATTATTCTTTGCATTTTTTAGATTTCTCCATGTTATTTATTGTTGTTGTAAAGCACACTTTTAAAGCTGATAAGATCACCCTGCAGAAACTGGATTTCAATTCCAATGAGTAACCAGCACCATGTTCAGTTTTTCACATTTATAACAAACTAAATTGAATGAAAACTGGTTCAGTTTTGAAATCTGCATCTGTCAATATGCATGGGAGATCTTGACTACTCCAAAATCGTGACCACACAGACGCATCACGGAGACCATATAGCAGCTGCAAATGAGGTATGCATGGTTCTGTAGCTGTGAGGCTCATGGCTCATTTTCTGCTATAGCTGTTTATAATCATTCCGTTTCATGAGCCCCTCCCCGTCATCTTGTCTGCCTAATATTAGTGACACAAATATTATGATCATGTCAGCCATTTTAAATTTGTGCTCCATGTTTGTGTTTGAGAGTATTTACCATGTACTGTACATCAATCCCTGTCCACGTTTTTCTTTGCTTATTAATTAGTTGATCAAAAAGAGTCTTGATTGCTGTTTACCAAGCAATGTAAATTGAGCTGTTCATTATCTTTCTCATACTCCCCAGAGTGCATAATTCATTCATAACTGCCTGTAATATGTTTTTATCATCACTGGAAATGACATTTGATGTCGCTGCAAGTCTGTGACAAATCTGGTGGAGGTTTTAGAGGGAGGGGTGCAGCCCCAAGAACGGATGATGGAGTCAAGGGGGTGGGTGTCTGAGTTAAGTGAGACTTGTCTAATCACAAATGTAGGCAGTAATTAACATAACTAAGCTGAAATTAAAGCCGTATTGATTCATCTGTGCATACAGCCTTTGTTTTCCTCCCATTTCATTAGTCCATAATGTGATCTATCTCACTCGTTTTCCCGCTTTTAATCCAGACTTAATTTTCCGGGGCGTTTCTCTCCTTTCTGTAGCCTTTGGTTTTAAGTAGTAATGGAACCACAAAGTCTGTTTCACTCAACTTGGATGAGTATTGATATACAGATTGGTCTCCATTAGGCCTTTTGAATCATATTTCTGGCCAGGCTATCAGGATTGGGAAAAATCAATTGCTCATGCATTTGAAATGTAAAACTTGATAATATATTATCTTCTCCTGCTGTGCTTTTGTCCTGGGAGGTGAAATTAAAGTTACTCTGGGAGTAGTTCGAAACTTTCAAGGGCTTGCAAATCCATCATGCAAAATGCATGTTTAATGTGCACCACTATACAGTATGTACATATTTAGTGGAATTATTTCCTCTGTACAGTTGTTTTCTTTAGTACTGAATGCCCTGAATCTGGGTTTGGTATGTCATTATTCTTAACAAGATGAAGAGGAATCCCAGTTTTGCTTGCAAGCTCTTTAAACTCTGCCTGACAAGTCTTAATCCATGTTTACTGTGCAGCAAGAGATTTAAAGCCACAGATTTCAAAACACTTGCTGTAATGACAGTTTCTAAAATCCCTTTAATGGGAACTTGTCTTTCTCCGGGCTTTTATCTCATCATGTTCAGGTTGATCAGACAAATTCATATTTAACCTTTATGTTGTGCCAAAACATGAGGGTGCAACATGTGCCAACACTTAAAGGGCAGCTTCAGTGTTTTTCAGCCTGGATCTCATTTTAGCATGTTTTTGTATCAGTGACTAATGAGAACAAGAATTTTTGAAATCGGTTCAGTATTCAGGGAGAGTTCTGCAGCCGGTAGAAGTGAAACTAAGCTACAACGTAATCCCTCCGGGAAACTGTGCACTGTCAAATTACATCCACTAAAGGTGCTGGTTTTTGACACTGACATGTTCAGATTATTATTCTAAGTGTCTAACAACATTATGGAAAGGATCTGCATGCACCTTTTTTAAAGAGTAAGATATGTTTTGATTAACCAGAAACAGCCGTGTTATTGCTCTCGCCAAACTACCCAGTTTTAGCAAGTTTAGCGTCATAATTAGTTCATTCAGACTCTATCGAAAGAATAAAATATAACTCAGCAGTCTTGCCTCAGTTCAAACAATCACCTACTCTGGTATTTAGGTATTTGAGATAAACTCTAAATTCATCATCATCAGAGAAGCAGTGGGGAAAAATAGCATGTACAGAATATTTTCACATCTACCTTGGTAAAACAAGGGCTTATTTTGATAGAAAGATGAAGATGGCTTCAGTGAGTTTTACTTTGATTCTGTCGAGTTTGAATGATGGCGACAGTGCTAAAAAAAATTACAGTTTTGCAAAGGCGGTCTGGTTTGCTGTTCCTGGCTAAACAAAACATATCTTACTCTTTAAATAAAGGTCTAGAGGAGCAAGATGTATATTGGATGGCTTGTGGTCCAATCGGCCAAACGAAAAACAAAACTTTAACGGTGCACAGTTGTCCGGAGTGATTTTGTCGTAGCTTAGTTTTGCTTCTGTTGGCTGTAGTGCTCTGCCTCAAGACAGGACCAGTTTCAAAAATTGCTGTCCCTATTAGTCACTTGGACACAAAAATATGGGGAAATAAGAATAAAGGTTTTCTTTGTAAACTTGTTCAATTAACCTGTACATATTTAACCATTAGTGTGGGGTTACAATCTTTCCCTCTTTCTTCTTCTGTCTCCTTCTCCATCAGTCCTTGTCTTGCTGATCCTGACCCTGAAACGCCACAGGAAGGGCCAGAGGATGGCGGAGGATGAGGAGGACATGAGGGATAACGTCATCAAGTACAATGACGAGGGCGGAGGGGAGCAGGACACTCAGGCATATGACATGAGCGCCCTGAGGAACCTCTATGACTTCCCGGAGGCCAAAAGCTGTGACTCTGGCCCGGACATCCGTTCACTGCCACAGTGGATTCAGGCCAACCGGGTGGGCGGTGGCGCAGAGGGACCTGCAGCAGCAGCTGCAGCGGCGGCAGACTTCTCCCTATTCAAAGGCTACATCCGAAAGAAGGTAGAGCAGGCCGACGCAGACCTGTCGGTGCCGCCGTACGACTCCTTCCAGACGTATGCCTTTGAGGGCACCAGCTCACCAGCGCTTTCACTCAGCTCCATCCACACGCTGTCCACCACCTCGGAGCAGGATTTCTCCTACCTCAGCGACTGGGGGCCACGTTTCAGGCAACTGGCGGGTTACTACGCTCCAGGAAACCCCGAAGAGGAAGGGTCCTAGCACAGCTTCTCCTCTGCAGAGAGACGTTTAAACTCCCTCTTCTTCCTGCTCTTTCTTCTTCTCTGCCTCCTCTTCTCGCCCTCTGGCACTCTACTGAGATCATTAGAGTCAGCACTGTGTACTCCTTAAAGACAGAGCACCACGTGTTTATCTCTTTGAAAGAACATTCACAGTGTCGAACTTTGAACTCAAGTTTTTTTTTTACACTCTTTGGTTTTTGTGAGAGTTTTTTGGACGTCAGCATGAGAGCTCTGGGGATGATATCAGAAAGAGTCAAGACAGAGACATATCCCATCACCAAAATTGCCATTTAGTCTGAAGGGGAGGATTTTCTCTTGCTTAAATCATAAATGAGAACCTTTATTTTAAGCTATGAGACTGTTTTCAGAGTTCAGAGTTTTACGTATAAGTAGGGTTAAACCATGCCAAGGCAAGCTGTCTGACAAACATGTATTTATTTAACGGGGAAATATTTATGTATTTATTTGTTTTTATGTATTTATTTATTTATTTACACCATGATCACTATGGTAACTGCAACTCTGCTGAAGGACTAACGACAAAGTAAGGGGAGGTGGAGGACATTATAAAAGGCATGAGAGACAATGTGGAAGAAAGAAGGACTGCAGTGGCAGAGGACTCTACATCTGGGTCATATAAAAATTACATTCTGGAAAATATTTGTATTTATTTTCTATGACCACTTTTGTAAAATAACCAACTTAAAGACGGCTAGATGAAAAGCAGAGGGCAAATAGAAAAAGAGGGAACAGATGGAGTGAAAGAACTGCAGAAGAAAAGAGAGCTGCCAGGTCAGTCTGAACGCTTGAGACTGACATACTTTTGCTGTATTTTAGTGATTTATAAACGGGGGTTTTGGAGGTCACAAACTGAGGACAATTGTGTGTTAACAATTTCTTTTCTTATCCTCTCCACAGCCAATTGTAAGGCAATAAGGCACAAACCGCAACAGTGATTTAAGACTAAACAAAATGACTGTTTCATGGAATGGGCTGGCGGCCAGCTTCGTCCCACAGGGAGACAATTTTCATTCCAGATTTGTGTGTGAATGTGTACAATATGTTCAATTCATTTTATATCCTGAGACGTTTGATTTTTTTGCTTTTGTTATTTGATTTCCTTTGGGGGGGCCGGGAGGGGGGGTCTAGTGACAACAGGACAGTTTTGTCTAATTAAGAGGGAGAGGTTTAAGGGTAACACATGGTGATTGGACTGGTCACATCCACCTGATATCCACAACCTATTCAATGTTGACCTTAACTTGCAAATGTATGGAAAATTAAAAAAAAAAGATTAAAACAAATAAATATTTAATTTTTTGGTAAAAACCTACATCTCGCTGTGTGCAATAAACTAAATTACTCAGTAAATGAGATCACAGTGATAAAGTAAATAGAGCATCCCTGTTACTAATTATTGTTTGCCACTTGTTTGCTGAAGATGTCTCCTGAATTATGAATAATCATGGAGCTGGCTTGTGTTTACACCAGGGGTAGATTCAGAGAATAGTCTTAGATGGAAACAAACAGACCATATGACAGGCCGCAGCCAAACAAAGACTCTCCTCTCAGCATGGCTCCCTCCTGGCTGCCTTCTGCCAAACTACTGTAATTGTTGTAGTCACCAGAGGATGCTGAGGCATAAGAAGTTGCTTTCATCTTTATGATCTGCTGCTAAAATGGCCAGTCAGACAGTGGCTGGCATTCACATTCACTTGCTTTCATAACTGTGTTTCAAAGAAAATGTCAGCTTTTTTTCCTGGTCATTAGTAGGTCTACTGTATCCACTGATTGCTGAGAGCTGACATTGGACTGTGTTTCAAACATAAATTATCCATCACTGCTAAACAAAAAAGAAGCCTTCTCCAGACTGTTAGTGTTCTGTTATGGAGCTGAAGAGGCAGCAACTTGGAAAAAATACAGAGCATTGCAGCTGTTGCGCTCCTTTTTCTTCTATACAAGTGTAGGAGTGATGCCACAATTAGGAAATTCAGATTTTGTTCATTTTACAACAGTGCTGATATCACACTGTGATTTTTAAAAAATGACATTTTTTGGTTTTACTTGTAATTACTGACCAACTTAAAGTCTCCATGAAGTCAAAATCAGTGTTTAAGTTTTTTTTATGTATTGGGCTCTGTGTAGTCAGTAACTCATCATCTCTCATTCAACAGTTGTTTTGTAGATATTTGAGAGTATTTTTGTTAGCATTTCAGATTTTTTTCTTTTCCTTGAAAATTATTTTAAACTGATGACTCATCCTGCACTCAGAGGCAAATACTAAATCTGCGTCCAATGAAATTCTTTCCTGCTTTTGACACTAATGGAACATGGAAGAAGAATACATCGATTGACTGGAGTGTTTCTGGGGGCAGGGTGTGACTGTACAAAAGCACAACTTAATAACTTCATTCACTGATTTTGTGGAGAAAGTATTTTCTGATTTTCCCTCAGATGTCCTCTAGCTGCAGGGAACACAACCGGTCACCACTATGAACACAGTCTCTGAGAACCGACAGGCAATACAGTACCAAGGTACCAAGGCAATATGGTTTATGGAGTTTCCTGATGGAGAGATAGCTTTACTTGTTGCTAAAGTAGCTAGCCATAACTATTAGCTGTTAGCTGCCATTAGCGGGTAACTGAACCAGGCTCAGCAGCCTTCCAGTGAACATTGCTGGTCACCAGGATGAACACAGGCTCCAAGACCAACAGGGAATACAATACCAAGGTAAATTATGGAATTCCTGATGATGAAACATAGCTTTACTTGTTGCTAAAGTAGCTTAGCTAACTGCTAATTTCCATTAGCATGTTTAGCCATGACTCAACCCCAGGGTGCCATGAGCTAAACCCACGAAGAAAACCACCTCAGTACTGTATACCCTGTCGTCAAACTGGCCTCCATCGGTCTCAGAAGGTGTTTTGGTCTCAGTCCGGTTCACTGGGAGCTCTCAGTCTGTGACAAATCCATCAACAGCTGCCTCTTTTTACAGGAAACATGTCAGCAGTGAGCACTCAAGCTGCCATTTCATGGAAACTTTAATTCACCAAGGACATGGATGACTCTGGGTACAAGTTAAGTAATAAACTTGGGTTGAAGTTCAAACTTAAATTGATTTCACAATTTGAATCACATTTTACATCACTGCCTATATCAATATGCAGCATATTCTATTATACTGTATTGACCTATACTGCTGCACTGTATGTATTTATTTGTGTATCTATGCCAAGGAGTGATTTGGCCATCCATTATTAATCATAGCCTTTAGCCCAACAGCATTTGCTAACTGACAAGTAAATGTCAGGGTCTGGATGGATATACACAAATGTAGGTCAGCATGAGCTTCACAGTCACAGTCATGAATGCACGTGTGCCTTTTAAAGAAATTGTATAAGACAATGCCATCCTGATGGCCATAGGTTGTATGACTAATGCTGTGAGTGCTGAGGTTAAAGGGTAAGCACATATTCAGGGGAAGAAAGCTCCCCTGGTCATTCCAATCCTATTTTCCCTGCAAATGAGCTTCTTATTCATCTTCCATCATTGTCAGAGAAAATGTCATTCCTTAGTGATGTCCTGCACATGTGAACGTAAGAATGTGTTTCCATAAATCAGACCATTTTCTCCCAACTCATTAGTTATGCAGATAGATGTTTGGTGATTGACAGTTCTCCGGGGGGACAGCTGTGTGCACATAATATATCCCTTCTCTTCTTTCTGTACTTGGCTGGGTAATGACAATTGATTAAACCTTGGGAGGAGGGGGAAATATGAATGTGCACCGCAGAAAATATCAATCATATATAGCCTAATAGCTGAATAGCATTAGTTATTTACTTTTCAGACATGTTCAAAACAAAAGCTCTCACCTTCACCAGGCTAACAACAAATCCATTTAGCTAAAATACCCTGCATAAGCAAACCTGACTTTACCACAACAAATGCAAATGCAGCACTCTGACAAGCTGAATTAATAGAGTGAGATGACTTCTATAGTTAGATGGCCATGGACTCTTGACAAAAACTGCACCCAGGTAGAGAGACATGTGAGCGTGCTTACAAAATGACAGCGTTTCCATGCACTTTATTTAAAGCTCGGATAATGACAATCACTTTTGTGTTGTTGTTGTTTTTGTGAGAGTACATTACTTGGGCCTATGAAGCTCATTCAATTTTTTATACAATATTAAATAAAAAACAATAGCATTTATTTGTATAGTCCTTTAAGGAATAAACAATATAGTCCTTTAAGAAATAAACAAAGTAAGACAAGATAACGGTAGAAAAAAAAAGGATAAAGGCATCAAATAACAATCCATTTTCAAAATCACTTTGCTCGTTTAGGGTTGAAGTAGGGCAGGAGCCCTTTCCAGCTTGCACTGGGCAAGTGGCAGTCCCTACTCTGGACAGGCTGTCGATCTATCAAAAGGCTAACACATAAAGACAGGCCCACAGGCAGTTAAGAGTTTCCCCTTCACCTAACCTGCATGGCTTTGGACTGTGGAAGAAAACAGGAGCACCTGGAGGAAACCCACACAGGAACGTGGACAACATACAAACTCCACAGAGAAAAGCGCCGGGACCTTTTCGCTTTGAGGCAACAGTGCACCCATCAAATAAAAACACATCTACAAAAATACGTTTTAAGCCGTTAAGATGATATTGATTCTGTTATTGCCCGAGCTCCTCGGGCAGGTTGTTCCAAATCACAGAGGCCCTGATGGAAAAAGCCTGGTTACCCCTTCATTTAATTCTAAATGTTGAATCAGCCAGAAGGGCCCTGCTGGAGGATCACAGGCTGTGCACTGGCTCACAGAGGCATAAAATGTGTGCAGTATAGCCAGAGGCCAAAGCTAACTAGGCTTTCAAGGTGATCAGTAAGATTTACGTTACAGTGACAATTTTGCTTTTTGCAGGGTGGTAACAGAGCAGGGGGTTCTCAGCCTTTTGTAGCTGAAGGGCCTCTTCTAATGGTTAAAATAGTCTTTCAAAAACATTTTAAAAACTATTCATTTATTTAAAAAAATAATGAGAATAATTTTAATCTAGAGTTGATAGTACCACTGCCTCTGCGGTTAGGCTTGGGCAATATGGAAAAAATTAGGGTATGTGTATTTTTATATCATGATAACGGTATATATCACCATACTGTATTATAGAAGATTTATTTTAAGTATTACAGGTTTTAAAGTTAACAGGTACAAAATTCAGTCTGGTTGGGATCAAGGAAACCAAAACATTTTTTAGTTCTTTTGGTTGGAATTGTGTCCTGCTCTGTAGTTGCAGTTTCACTCTGCTCCTCAAGTTTTCTTGTCACTCTCTTCCTCTATTAGAGGCGTATCACTGCCACTGACTGTTGTTCTTACGTGACATAAGTTCTCATGTGACATCAGAGCAACAGTTGGTGGCAGTACTATGTGCTGAGAGTCAGGTCCAAACATCATCCGAATGTGCCCCTTCACACATGCAGCATGCATGAAGAGTTTGCCCTCGTCAGACGTGTTCACGCAGGGGTGCATGCAGAACAAGAAGGAAGAGGACTTATCAATGATAAAGTCTCAAAATAATGAAGTGTAATGGAAGCGGACAAAGACGATAGATGTGGAGATGAGCTGACTCCAGTGTGCAGACTCGGCAGCGAATAAGCAGCTACACAATGTAAGCAGCTACACACTGCATAGTGCCCTCAGCACACCCACTCGCTCGCTTCAGACACCGAGCTGCTGAACTCACCATTGCAGCTCACTCAGGCTTAGGTACAGTATAGGGAGCTGGCAGTGTTAAGTCCCTCCCAAAAAATGCAGACATTTGTGTTCACAAATAAATTTCCTCCAGGTAGTTTCTAGAGAACTGCAGAGTTGCAGTGCACATGTGAACGGGGTCTAACAGAGGTCGAGAGCAACAACAAGAAAAGAACGAGAAAACAAGGAGCAAAGTGCAAATCCAGGGTAGCACGCATCCCAGCTAAAAAACTTGTTTAGCTTTGCCTCATGTAGAGCTTTTTTTGTTTGTATGGAAGTTCAAAATACAAGACAAAAATAATCAAATGCAATTAGGTATAGTTATTTAATAGTTATTTATCAATAAATGAATGAATGAATGAATTAATTAAATTCTACCAGTGGATACAAGTCATATCACCCAACTCTACTCTGCAGGGTCTCTGAGGCCCCGGGAATGTCTGACATAGAGGATACTTTTGATTTATACTCCAATAAAAAGAGTTACATGATTTAATCATTTTCTTCTTTAAAGATTACCAACTGCTGATCCCACTGGGAGTCAACAGCTTTATGCACTTTTCATCTGCCTGCTGTTCTCTTCTTTTGGTTTGTTGGTCAGTGTGGACGAGTCCCTCTGGCTATCACACCTCCCCCACATAAAACTGTGCTCCTCAGTCACTTTTTGTCCACAAGTTTCCAAAACGACTGAAAAATGGCAAAGAGCCAAGGTACGCAAGAAGTAGGTGAAGTAAGCTGCACATAGCAAGTCAGAGGGATCCAGATATTCCCCTCAGGTGTGGACTCCAGTGGAATATGTGCACATTTGCCTGTTTCTTCTTGACATGTAAGTATTCAAAGTGTGAAGCAACTGTTTGCTGACAGTAGCTACAAGAACCTGAAAAGATTATATGATTTATAGAGGCTTGCTGCTTTTCTTCTCCTTGTGGTCAAAAATATTCATCTTCAAGAGTTGATTATGAATTATCCATCCACACCTTTCACATACTGATAAATCTAAGTTTTTTAGTTTGATTGACAAGTGTGCCCGGAAACCAGCACCTACAAGAGTTGCATGTTCTGTAATGGATTAGAGCACCATATACTCTAGATGAATCATATTTTGTCATACTTTGCGCATGAATGTCCAACCTTCCTGTTTTTCCACTGTCAAAAGACCTCTCACTTATAGCTCTTACAGCAAGCCTGCTGTGGAGGAAAATTACTGTACAAGTTGGTGAGATGTGAGTGTGTCGACAGTATGTTTAGCCTCTTTGAATAGTTGATATTTAGGGAGCTGTAGCCAGTTTCATTTCTTGGTGTCGCTGAAATGAAAGGCTATTACACAGGTTTATGATAATGCAAAGCCTCTATAACCCTCTTTTTCTGCAGCAACTCTCCTAGGTAAGTAAAAGTTTATTTTTTGTTGCTGTTTTAACCCTCTGGACCCCATAGCGCCCACTCTATATTTCACCATAGCACCTGTGGGCACCTGTTAAAACCATCCCCACTGTATTAAAATATGGGAAAAAGATCCTGAGCTTTGTATTGTAGATATTTAAGGCTGTAATCAATGACCAGTATTGGATATATTCATCAGAATGTTGAGATCTGTAATTTTTTTTCCTGCTGCTTTTCTACCTCCCCAGCTCTCACTGCCAGTGAGAGACACTGTTGTCTCAAGGGAAGCACACCGTAGAGTCAGTAGAGACGGCTGCCTGGGTTACATATTTTCCACATACAAATTCAGCGATTTGTCTCATATAAGTTGACAAAAACACTACCTACAACACCACTGTGGAAAACAACAAGGACGTTGTGAGTTTTTTGTTCAAAATCACATCACATATAACCACCAGTATTGTGACCTACTCGGCTCTCCCTGCAAGCGATGGAGTCTGTTCTTCAGGGACAAAGTGCAACGAAGAATCAGTAGAGACTTTTCCGCATATAAATTCATTGATTTTTCTCCTCATAAGTTACTAAAAACACTACCTCCTGCTACATTGCTGTTGTTTGTTTTTATAACAGAGCTGTGTGGGGTAAAGTGAGGGACATTTCTCTTTTATTTTGAAAGCCCAGTATTATCCACTGACGGATCTGTTGTTGTCTGACTCTGAATGTTGACTCAGGAAGCAAACAGAGAGAAATGTTGTGGATCAAGTGACCTGAAATTACTTTCTCTCCTTTTAGGCACACTGAGATTCATTCCATCACAGCTATTTACTGCAGTTTTAATGCTACTTGTTGTTTTGTGTGGTGTGTTTTTTTTTTTAGAAATATGTTGGAAATCAAACCTGGTCTTTCAATTAAAACATCTTATGACGGTTAATTTCTTATTTCTCCCTGTTTTTGAGATAGAGCTGTTTGTTTGCATTGAGTAAGAAACTTCAGGACTTTCACTGAACCGCAATAACATTTCTACAATTCTGGGGTCTAGAGGGTTAATCAAAAATTAAAGGAAGGATGATGTGAGGGAGCTCTGGTTTATATTTATGTTAAATTCATTTATCATATTTTTTCTATCCAGTTTTGTTCATTTAAGTATTTCTTTCTTTGTTCTCTTGATTGCTTGTACAGGTGCATAAAACGACCAGTGTTCCACCAGGTGTTGGCAATTTGGACCGTACCAAGTGGGACTTGTGGGAGGGATGATTTCATGGGTTCTTTTTCTTTACATTTTGAATTAATTTCCTCCTTCCAGCCAAATCTCTAGTCTGAATGCTATGTTGTAGAGTAATTGTGAAGTTAGAACTGAAATGAAACATTTAATGTTGTCTTATACTTTAGCTGTTTGTATTGCTGGACCCTTGCTAAGAGGTTTTGGCCATGGGGTATTTAAAGCTGCAGTTTTCTTCTTCAGGGTTTTTGACTGTGAGCAGAGGGAACCTCTCTCTGTCTTTGTGTTTTATTTTGTTCAAACAGTGAAGGAAGCAGAATGAGAAAACAGAGCTCTGAGTCAAGCTTGTGGATGGTTGGTCTTGTTGTTGGTGTTTCTAGCCTCACAGGCCTCACAGATCTGTTAGCCCCACAACCTTTTCCAAATTTTAAATTCCATTCCTAACAGAGTCTCAAACCTGCAGTGTTGGACTTTTTACATCCCAAGGTTTACAAGGCCACGTAATGCTGATTAAGCCCATCTCTACCAGGCAAATCTCTCTGTATTTTGCAGTTTTTAAATCTGCAGCTTCACTTGTAAAACTGACTTGGGCTTAGTTTTGATCACAAATGACTTGCGCAGAAAATAAAGTATGAGTCGTTGCAAAACCTTACTTTTACATGGAAATGGTCCTATCTCTAAGCAAAGGGGGGGTAGGCTACAGCGTGACGGAGCCTATGGCAGAAAACTGTTGGCATACATCATAAGCAAATTGTGTAATTACTCTCACTGCCAGGAGGGTCAGACATATTACAGGTTTAAGAAAATATATGATTATGACTTTTTATTAGTCCACAAACAAAAAGTTAGTCCTCGCATGGCAGTTTGGCCTCACACATTAAACTTGAAGTCACAAGCTTATCCCGGACTGACTTGCACTGGCTCTCAGTTTCTTTTAGGATTGAATTTTAAACTTTCATTCCTGGTTTACAAGGCTCTTAATGGTTTGAGACCAGCCTTCATTACCAATTCTTTGTCGTTTTATAATCCTTCACGGCCTCATAGATCCTCTGCTGCTGGTTTTTTAACTACAATCAATCACACAAATAAGAAAATCGGCAGCTCAGCCTTTTTTCACCTTGCACCAAAACTATGGAATACACTACCTAAGGCAATAAGAGATGCAAGCTTTGTGAGCATTTAAAAAATAAAACAATTGAAAACCTATTTAATCAACAATGCCTTTAATTAATGGTTGATCTTATATTTTACATTTTATTGTGTTTTAATTCTACTTTTACATATTTTATTCTTCTTAGAATACCTCTTGTTGCCTTTGCTGCCTCGTGCATTTATTATTAATTCGATTGCTTGTTTTTATGTGCAGCATTTGCACTTTGATTGACACGCCTGCTATGAAAGGTGCTAGTTTATAATTAATTAAACACTTCCATTTGGGTATTTCAAGTATCATATTTGTGGCTCCCACGTTTTAGATTATCACAAACAACATTCCCTTTTTAAATATTTTGGAATCCAAAGAAGATTCTACTAAAAGCTCTACCTACTTAGTTTTGCAGTGGTTGATTTAAAGTGTGCAGACCTGATTTAGAGGTCACTGGTGACTCCTCTATAACTCAGTGCACATTGGCAGTGCAGCAGACAATTGATTTGACGCTGTCTCTGTGTTACTACATTTGAGTCTGCCTCTACAGCATCTCTGTCACTTTAAATAAATGAGGACATCTCACTGAGGCCTCACTATACTGTACAACGTGGAGAACATTAGTGCTCGATAGTCTCTTGACATGCGGCTTGTGTGGGTGCTGTGAAGTACATTATTTCACAGCTTTAGATGCACGAGGGGAAAAATGTTTTTTTTATGATTTTTACATATTGATAACATGCAGAAAACCATTGCAGTGTTACTCACAGTGCTCCTCTCAGCATGTATGATAAGAGTGATTTATGAATGCTCTCATTTTACAGTAAACAAAAATGTGGTATTTTTCATTTCATATCAGTTTACTGGGAACTATAAACATTATCTCAAAAAGACATCTTGTACTAGTTTTAATTCCATCTGCAGTACCTATGTAGATGCAAGCAACTTGCATGATCTTCATTATTTTGATTTAAAAATATGTTGTGTGTGTGTGTGTGTGTGTGTGTGTGTGTGTGTGTGTCAGTTTATTGATGTGTTTTTTTTTACTGTTCATTCCATTCATTTCCATCCCACTCCAGTGGTTCACAGTTTGTTTAATAAAACAAAAACAAAACATTAATTTTGAACCAGGCAAAGTTTTATAAAAGCAACACTTTGATTCCACTCTGTAGATATTATTTTTTAACAATTATTCTTCCACAAATGTTGTCAATAAAACCTTTAATTATTGTCACTGTCAGGAGGACAACTTCTAAGTCCAAAAATGCTACTTTTCAGGAAATGGAAAAAAAAACTGTTTGTAAAATAACTGACCCAGAAAGCTTTCTGGCAGAAAGCCCTGAACACTGATTTCTTTCATGTGTGCAGCACTTCATTCAAGCTGGACGCGGGGTGGACTGCTGAGGTTTTACAGATATTTTGAGAATCCATTGCAAAGTTTATCCACAAGCTGTTTTTAATACTTTTAAATGGTTCAATATTTTTATTCAACAGTTAGTTCCAACCAAGTAATTTGGACGAGAGACACATCATGTGTGCTCAGCTCTACAGTGTTCTAAGGACTGTTAGCCTACATTAACAATTACAATGACTGAGACCATCGAGACGGGAGGAGAAAGGAGGCGTCTGTACATGATTCTGGCTTATTACTGTGGATCGCTGTCACACACTTTTTAATCTGACAAAGTACATGGAGCTGGATACAAGCACAGTCGTTTAAACAGCTTTTCAGTTGTTAATCTGGGAAAATACCCACACTTATGTGCATGTGTGTTACCAATGTTACAAAATGATTTGCATAAATATATACAGGGCTTATTGAGATCAATTATACGATCGCTTCCTGAATAGATTTCACAAGCAGCAGATGGTCTGCCGCCTTGTGCCTATGTGATGATATTCAGTCCAACATTACTTGTGTGTGATGGCTTTAGTAAAACCTACAGTACAGGTTTAAAGGGTGACCAATAGCACTGATTTATGAAAAAAGCATAAAAACAAGAACAGTGCACTCAGAACCATGAAAAGAATATTCCCATTTTGTAAATGCCAACATTTTGGTTATTAACTGTAATTTAATTGCCTTTTCTCGGATTACAATTACATTTATTTTGTAATCTAATTTACTCATTACTCCCCAGTACTGCTAATAGATAAGATAAGGTGTTTTTAGCCTTGCAGTTGTTGTTGACTTGTGGCCCCTACTGGCCGGTTAACAGGAGTGAAGAGTCAGCAGCTGGTGTAGGTTATATACTGGTTTTCATAGGATTTTCAAAAATTGTGAGTCACTGCAACCACAAGAGGTCTTTGAGCACAAATGTGCATAAAAAAGTTTACATCAGGATAATGACAAAATATGGTGATACGAGCTTTCCACCCAACAGCAAAGTATAATGGTATAATATTGGACTGCAATTAAACTGGAGAATTTTCTTCTTTTTTTCAGACACCAAGCTGTGATGATGTTCTAATATGAATGTATTATTTTACATGTTGGAAATCATTGACTTTAGGGTTAAATTTTTAAAAAGGATGTGCTGGCCAGAGAATAATGAATCTTCTTATTAATCTAGTTTCCAACAAAACTAGTCTCGCACCTTTTCTTATTTCTGGCAAACCAGACAAATCCTTCTCTTTGTGTGGAGAAAAACCAACAATCTAACCACTGAGTTTACACAGTTGAAAGGTTGCTTGATCCACTCTCGTATCTCTTTGTAGATGCCCTTGAGACCCTATTTCAGTGGCCTTGCACTCTCTGAAACTGCGGCAGAGCTGTTAGATGATGTCTCCCTCCCTAAGAACATCGCTCCACCTGAGCTGACATCAACCATCATCACATATCGTAAATGTTTTCAAAAACTTCTCTTGTCACCTAACAGGAGCCCCCTTGAGGCATCAACCTTTAAAAAAAGAAATAAAATGCCACATTCAAAAAGGCTGAAGACAATCATGTTTGATGTCATCATATGCCCCCACAACAAAAGGCTACTTTTGTTTGCCCTTCAAGCCCCGGCATGCAGCAGGAACAAGTCTGCAGATTGTGATCCAGTGTCTGCAACGCACGGTGCATACTAATGCTATTTAATCCAGCCATTTAACCAGCACCTTGCAACTGCTTATCCAAGGAGACATATAGGCCCATATACTTGCATGTCAAAAGTTGTCTTATTGAACATGCAGCACTTCATCAGTGATGTTCACATGTAAGATTTATGGATGAATTAATGTGTGTCCAAGGAGTCGATCTCTCTACTGGGACGTGTTTGAAGCATAGACCTCTTTTCCCACAGGGAGGTAGACTGAGTCTCTCATGCCTGGAGCCATACTCTATGGCCCTCTATGTAATAGTAGGAAGACACAGATAGAGCATATATCACCTCATGCAGAGGTGTTCTCCCACTATCCTGCACAATTTCTTGCCCCGGTTGGATCAATTGTCTTCTAAATGGAGATCGTAATTCAGCTCAGGGTTGACAAAGTACCAAACTCGTCAAGGGCAAGGGTAGAGCTGTCCTATTGTGGTTCTCAAAATTTGTCTTCGTTGCCCGTGCTTTTTGTCGAATCACTCTTTAAATCATCCTGTTTTTGACTCAATTTCTGGGGTACGATTTATTTTAACATACACTGAAGAAAATTATACTGGAAATTGTTGGACTATATATATATATATACTATATCAACTTAATGTAAATGTACAAGTTTTATTTATTCAAGTCAATTAAACTTAAAAAGTCTATTTATTTTCAGAACCCTCAGTTCAAAGTCTTTTGACATCAACTGAGCTGAAGGAATGCACCGTACAAAGTTCAACTCATTAAATTAAAGATAAAAACTACAAGGAACTTTGATATTTTGTGTTTGGAGCCCCACAAAAGTGGTGGTGTTTCCACTGCCATAATCACAAAATATTCAATCAATCAATCAATCAATTTATTTAAAGTGCAAAATCACCATAGGACATGGTCTCAATACACTTAACAATAAAAACAATATAACAAGTGCAATAATAAAAGGCAATAAAACAATACAAAAGCATCAGAGGGCAA